>MJUU01064029.1:36572-58711 GCA_002080025.1 Modiolus philippinarum
CCCCCCCAACACCTTTGACCCCAATTATCTTGAAAACGGTAAGAGATACCAGAAATCTGTTGGCATATGTATGATAGCATTCATTGACAGGAATCTAATGGAAAAAATCCGTTCGAAATCGGATAAAAAATAAAAATTTCCCTCACGGACCAGATTTTGGTGCAATAAATTCTATTTTTAGAAATTGTGACCTTGACCTTTGACCTACTGACCCCAAAATCAATAGGGTTCTTGCCCTTCCCTATTCCTTCCATCTGTATAAGTTTTGTTTCAATCAGGCAAGGGATACTCAAGTTATCATCCAAAAACGACATCCGGAATGACGGAATGACGGAAAGGCGAATTCTATAGTCCCCCGCTTTCGCGAAAGGCGGGGGACAAAAACCCTACCGCTAAAAGCCTACCTTCTATAGGCAAGGTTAAAATTTTTTAAAAATTGCCCTCAGGGCAAGGTCAAGGTCAAAATGTCTATAAGTATAGTACCAGAAGAAAGCTCTCATCACAAGGAAGTCACATGCCAAATATCAACATGCTAGCTATTCAGGTCTCAATTCTACAAGCCAGGTTAAAGTTTTGCTGACGCCAACGACACCGACACCGGGGGTATGACAATAGCTCTCCGGACATTCATCCCGGCGAGCTATAAAGTATCTATATTATATACACCCTTAACTCCACATAATCTACACCTTTGGTATACCTGAAATACCAAACCAGAGGCTCCCAGGAGCCTGTATCGCTTACCTGGCTTTCAGTTGCCACAATCAAGCTAACATTGTAAGTTATACAGTTGATCTTCAGGCTATCAAACTTTTGTAGCTCGAACACCACCAATGTCTTGAACTGTATTTGGAAGTCTGATCATGTTTTACTATATTTTTTTGTTGGGCTTTTTTTCACCAAAAAAACATTCTTGCTAAAGACCACTTTCGACACAAGTTTTGCCGTCGAGACATCATTTTGAAAATGGCCTTCAACAAACAATTTTCAACATCGGTTTAAAAGTCACAACATCAAGATCTTTTTGGAAATTAAATTTTATTGAAATTGGACAACGTTGAATTTCCCACCTTTTTTGGCAGCCATTTTGAAAATGGCCGTCAGTGAACAATTTTCAACATCAGTTTTGAAGTTGCGACATCAATACCTATTTCGAAACCAAATTTCATTGAACATGTTGAAATCGGACAATGTTGAATTATCCCACCTTTTTTGGTGGCCATTTTGAAAATTGCAGTCAATGAACAATTTCCAACACCAGTTTTGAAGTAGAAACATCAATATCAAATTGGATACCAAATCATTTCAAATCTCATTGAAATCAGACAATGTTGAATTTTCCGGCCTTTTTTGGCAGCCATTTTGAAAATGGCGGCATAGTTGCCAACTCACATGATTTTCGCGTGTTACACACGCTTTTTCAACGGTTTACATGCGTAGATTTTGTCACACGGCGTGTAAACGCTTTTCAGATCTTCACACGCCATTACACGCTTTTTCATTGTTTACGTTTTTGGTTATTAGCGATATCGCGTTTTTCGTGATTCTCTGGACTTTTCCACGACCGTTGTTGACGTATGGTAAATTGCAAACTTCGATTCGGCCAAACAACTGATTTTAAATCGTTTCAACAAAATTTCTTGGTTGGGTACGACGACTTAAGACACGAGTGCAAATAGAAAACGATATTTTTGTACCGGATCAGTGATACCAAAACAAAATTTAGGACTCCGAGTTTGATGAATTAATTTGAAGTCAACCAAGAAAAGTGATCGTGGAGAACGGGGGCTATGCAGTTTACACATTTATATTGGATCATTTACAGAAAGTGATATAGTCGGATATACAAAAGTTAGGGCTCATTTGAAAACCATTTATCTGTCAAAACGGGTCGAAGCCCATTTTCTCCTTGCCAGCTACAAAAAAATTTGTTGAATGATGTAATCATCAAGGACAAGGCTGAGAACTCTGCTAAATTTTGCCTTATTGACTTGTAAATTCAACCCAACTTGTAATTGTTTTGAATATGTACCTAGTCAGGTAGTTCTAAAATCAGCAAAACAGGCAAATGTTGAGTACAGTGGGCGTTTATATTGGCAAATTAAATTTATATAAATTTTGTTCAATAATCCGAAAGTATGTCGCGTGTTTTCACACGCTTTTTGGTATCTCATGTCATGTCATGTCATGATTTTTCATTGTCAGAGGTTGGCAATTATGAATGGCGGTCAATGAATAATTCTTAACATCAGTTTTGAAGTTGGGACATCAATACCTATTTAGAAACCAAATTTCATCGAAATCGGACAATGTTGAATTTTCCAGCCTTTTTGGTGGCCATTTTGAAATTGGCAGTCAGCTAATAATTTTCAACACCGGTTTTGAAGTCCCAACATCAACATCTATTTCGAAACCATTCATTGAAATCAGACAATGTTGGATTTTCCTGCCTTTTTTGGCGGCCATATTGAAAATGGTCATCAACGAACAATTTTCAACACCAGTTTTGAAGTCGCCACAGCATGGCAAACATTTTTCAATTTACACTCAACTAGTTTTGGAAATAAAAGACAAAAAAACATGAAAATTCGAAAATTCTGTGAAAAAGGGCAATAACTCCTACAAGAGTGTTTGGATTTTCCTCAAATTTTCAGGATGGGTAGATCTTGATATGCTCAACATTTTGACCTCTATCTGTTACACTTTTTGAAATAAAAAATAAGAAATGCACAAATTTTGGTGAATTTTACGGAAAAGGGCAGTAACTCCAAGACAGGTTTTCGGATTTTCTTCAAAATTGCAGGGTTGGTAGATCTTGCCATGCTGTTCATTTTTATTGTGTCAGATTTTTTATATCTTTTCCCCCATGTTCTATTTTTAGCAACAGTGGCCATGTTGTTTGGTCTTCAGACTAAGCAAACACAATTTTGAAATTGCATACCCTGGTGATGCTTCAGGCCAAGTTTGATAACAATTGGGTCAGCAGTTACAGAGGAGAGGATTTTTGAAATTGTTGGTGGACGACGGACACAAAGTGATGGCAAAAGCTCATGTGGCCTTTTAGGCCAGGTGAGCTAAAACTGGTATTGATCTACTCCATTTGCATCCTCCCCTTTTATATCACTTATAGGTACTACATAAGAAAAAAATAGAAAGTTGATAAAACAAGTCAGGACCTATTTTTTGTTAAAAAATGCAGTCTAGAGCACAGAGCAATTGAGTGATGCAATATAAAGTAAAATAATAACAGTTTAGTTTCGATGCCTTAAACTGCAGCTGCTTGAATACCATGGATGTCTTGAACTCTTTTTGTTCAACTTAAAACATAGAACAGTCTTGAAAGCACAAACAACCCTCTAGTTCAAACTGTTTCCATCAGTACGAATTTATTACATAGACCTACTTTTAGCAGAAAATATTTTTTAACCTTGTTTTATATCTAATTTTAAACAGTGATGAAATCTGGAATATTTGAATTACTGTAAGATGCTCAAATCCTAAGGAAATGGGCAATCATCATATTAAGGGTTATTCTATTAACAAGTGTAGACACAGAAATGTCTCGCCTGTATATGCATATCTTCAACAAAATAATTAGTCATGGCTACATGACAGGTACCAGACTGGCATGTGCACACCTAGATGTAACACAGACCAAATAAAATACCTCTAAGTGTTCTAGTTACAAAGAATGATCAAAGTTAATGAACCATGAAATTGAGGTCAAGGCTATATGAGAGAAGACAGACTGGCATGTGCCTACCTAGATGTAGCATTAGACAAAATATGATGCCTGTAAGTGTTCTATTTACAGAGAAATGATCAAAGACAGTGAACACGAAATTGAGGTCAAGGCTACATGACAGGTGCCAGACTGGCATGTGCCCACCAAGATGTAACAATAGACAAAATATGATAACTCTAGGTATTGTAGCTACAGAGAAATAAGTATAAAAGAAAAGAAATGTTCAAAGTCAATGAACCATGAAAATGAGGTCAAGGTTACATGACAGGTGTCAGACTAGCATGTACCCACCTTAGTGTAGCAATATATCAAATATGATGAACATGGTTTGTTGACATCCTCAAAAGTTACGGCGGCTAATGAAATATTCGAGATTATGATATGAAAATATAAATTTTGGTGGTAATAACCTTCTCTTTATAACTGTTAGGAATTTTCCACTTCATAACAACCTATAGTATTTATCAAGTCACATAGTGTTAAGAACGATCGTTTGGCTTGAACTGAGACTAAAAATCGATCATCTGGGAACTTGGACAAATCCTTAAGTATCCACATCATTTTTAGGATAAAAATGTGGGAATAATACATGGTTTTATATCATAGGTTACAATGCATTTACATGTTAAGTATTATATATAATTTAAAAAAAAATAAATAAATAAATAAAACAAGGGATCTGTGAGCCAATGCTCACTAGCAATACCCCCGCTCTCAACTTCAAGCATCTAATGACCTAACTAAGTTGGTAAACAAAATGTAGTTCCTCACAAGTCTTAAAATGCATTCCACAATATGGCAGGACTATACAAAGCTTCTGACAAAATTTCAAGTTTGTATTTCAAATTTGTATCATTTACCATTGCAGAGAAAAGCTTTACGAAAGTTGTGACAGACGGACAGAATGATGAAAAATTGACTAAGTCGGTAAACAGGAAGTAGAATCCCGACAGGTCTGAAAATGCTGAAAATGCATCCCACAATATGGCATGACTACACAAAGCTTCTGACAAAATTTCAAATTTGTATCATTTACCATCGCAGCGAAAACCTTTACGAAAGTTGTGACGGACGGACAGAATGATGAAAAACTGACTAAGTCGGTAAACAGGAAGTAGCAACCCGACAGGTCTGAAAATGCGTCCCTCAATATGGCATGACTACACAAAGCTTCTGACAAAATTTCAAGTTTATATCATTTACCATTGCAGAGAAAAGCCTTACAAAAGTTGTGACGGACGAACAACAAATTTGAAAAATTGACTAAGTCGGTAAACAGGAAGTTGCATTCCGACAGGTCTGAAAATGCATCCCACAATATGGCATGACTACACAAAGCTTCTGACAAAATTTCAAGTTTGTATCATTTACCATTGCAGAGAAAAGCTTTACGAAAGTTGTGACGGACGGACAGAATGATGAAAAATTGACTAAGTCGGTAAACAGGAAGTTGCAATCTGACAGGTCTGAAAATGCATCCCACAATATGGCATGACTACACAAAGCTTCTGACTAAATTTCAAATTTGCATTATTTACCATTGCAGAGAAAAGCTTTACGAAAGTTGTGACGGACGGAATTACGGAATGACGGAATTACGGAATGACGGACACAGGTAAAACAGTATACCCCCTCCTCCTCCGGAGCGGGGGTATAAAAAATCCCAACCTACTGACCCTATTTTTTTCAGAGGGGTGACCGGAACCACACCTATTTTTTTATTTGGCCTTATCCTATGAAAATTTATATAATTAGACACTGAAGGGAGAAAACCTCTGCATTTTATCTAAAATTACTTGTACAAGTAAATACATTTAATGCTGATTTTATTTACTTCTTTAAGTAAAAATAATTAACCTAATCTGGTAAAAAGTTTTTACTTTATGCAGTGGGACCCCTGACTGACAAATCCAGAGAAATCAACTTGAATGTGAAACTATGTCGCAATTTTCATGGAGTCATTGAACCATGAAGACAAGGTCAAGGTCATCTGAAACATGCGTTGCTAGAAAGTTCTAACCATAAGCTATCTGTGTACAAAAGATGTTGCATATAAGAAATATACTTCGAAAGTTATTAAGGTTTTAAGGAAGCTTATGCGGCCGTCGCCGCCGCCAGAAAGTAATACCTATGTCTCGCTTTCAGCGACTTTCGTCGCAGGCGAGACAAAAAGGATGTACCAGGGTCAGAAGGCAGAAAATGATCATTTTTGTGGGTTCTTGTCGATTTTGTATCTTATTGCTATTAGGGATGAGTATCATCCATAAAATATTGTACTGTGATATATCAATGCAGCGCAAGAGTGTCATGATATGTATTGATACGTATTGTCTTCTGATTTCTCAATTTGATGACTTTTTTAAATCTTCTTTTAACTATTTTTTGTGATAAAATAGAAAAATATTCTTCAGTGAGACAACAGTGTTCATTTTCATGTAGCTAAATACATTTGTTTGTCCTTTATCTGACTTTTCCATACCAAAATCAGAAAATGATACGTATCGATACGCTGGATGCCGTACCAGTATACCTAGTTTGTTGAAAAATATCGTGATATATCGATACACCGGTGTATCGTTACACATCTAATTGCTATACTCATATTTTGTCTATTACCCTTGGTTGTGGGGGTAGTAGAAAATCGCCTTCTAACACTGGTACATACATTTTAATGGAAAAGCCCTATAGTGTATGACAGCCTAAAAGATTGCCTTATGCCTAAATAGATAATGTATCCAATTCCTACTTTATCTTGTCAACCAAATTTTTCAACATTTACATGAACATAAAATCACAATTGTCCATATTTATCATTTAATATCACTAAAAATAACATCCCTAAATACATGTATTACAGATTTGATATACTGTACATGTAATTGAGCCATAACAATGTAAAAAAAGGCACATAATTTTATGATTCAGAAAACCCTCCATAGTTGTATATTATAGAAAAAAACTAACCTGTGTGATGCCAATAGAATCTCAGGAGCTCTGTACCATCTAGTGGCTACATATTCTGTCAAATTAGGATCTCCAGTCTCTGCATCTACCCCTATCTGTGACAGTGATCTTGCCAACCCAAAGTCACAGACTTTAACTACACATTCACTGTCTAATAAAATGTTTGATGGCTGTAAAAAAGACAAAATAAAATCTTTAAAAATATGAATAACGTATAATTTGCAAAGACATGTTAAAATGGTGCTTATACGGGCAGTTTAATATATTATTCCTCTTTTCTTTGTTGGTGAAAGGGTTAATTCCCCTAAACCCTTGAATATGCACTAGTTACAGGTGTATCAACAGAAGTATTGCTGTTCATAGTACAATTTCCTCATCAGCATTTTTATTATTTTTTTTAAATAATTATCATCACTTTGTTTTCCTTTACAAATGAATTAATCTTTCTTTGAAGATGGTTAAAGTGTTGTTCCATTGCTATGTTTTACCATATGTTTGTAGACTCTGTCTTGTGTGCATTTACTAAATATCCCTTCATTGCTTATTATATATTTTTGCATATCTTGGGGAAGATGTTCAACATCAGCTAGTCTATTTACCAGTCAGGGGTGTAACCTATTCAAGTTATCAAATGAAGTACTTTTGTGTAACTGAAATGAGTGATCACGTATTTTTAATTTCAGTAATAACTTATTTAAGTTATCAAATGTTGATTTCTTGAAAATGTCCAACTTTGATTACAAATTTCTTTATGATAAAGATTTTTCTCAAACAAGCAATAGTTTTTCCCATATGGTTTGGAATCTTAACGGTGTGTGTAATTACCTATCAATTATAAATGTGCAAATGCGCCAACCCCCATAAAGATTACACCCTGGGGAAATTTAATCTCCATTATCTTTGAAATGGTTCATCAAAATCAATTAGACAGGCCAGAATATGAACTATCTTATACATGTGTAATAATAGACTTAACTGTTACCAATAAGTAATAATTCCAACAAAACTGAATATAATGTAAAAAAAGACTTCAATATCAACAGAGTAATGTCCCTTGACTAACAAAACAGTAACTCATATAGGTTATTGCTTCATAACTGGTATAAGTTATTTAAAAAAAAGTAAGTATCTCATAGTAACTCATTTAAGTGATTTTGGTGATAACTTATTTAAGTTGCACCTCTGACTGTTTACTCTGTTCCATGGATAACTTATACAGTCAGGGGACAGACTGGAGTAAGTCTTAATTATTTTAGACCTCTTCAGGTCTGGAATTATAGGTTTTGTTGAGCAATTTTGACCTGAACAAGTCTCAAATTGATCAGACTTGTACAAGTCTAAAAGAAATTACCATTTTATGTAATTTGTGCTTAATGGATATTTGCAATTATTCTTCATATTGTTTATCATTGAAAAAGAAACATGACTAGTTCCTTGTAATTTAAAACAGAAAGCTATACCAATCTGCAAAAGCAGTTAGTTGATATTGATAATTTTGTTATCTTTGATAACAATTTTTAATTGATTGTACACCTGCTGTCCTAATTTTGCCCAAGTAGCCAATAATTTTCAGATAAAAATGGAAAATTAAACTTCCATGTAATTCTAATTAGGTCTGGACGCCCCACCTCTAGATCAGGGATGAGATTCATACATTTGATGACCCGCGGAAATAACCGGAAATCAGCCTGGCGGAAGTATAAAAATACATATAATAACGGAATCGGTCAGTATCGGACCTGCGGAAATCCGCGATTCCGCGGAAGTATCACATCCCTGCTAGATACTGATGCTTGGCTCATTAAAATGGTAAATTTAGCAATTTTTAGACTTGTGCAAGTCTAATTAACCATAAAATTTGAAACACCTGGGTAACAGGAAATAAACATTAGACTTCATCAAGTCTAAAAATTTTAGACTTAAAGAGGTCAATGCATACAAAATGAAGAAAATTAAAGACTAAAACAAGTTTAAAACTCTGCAGACTTGTATAAGTCTGTCCCCTGACTGTTATAAGCAATGATAAAGACAATGTATTTAGATGAATTTGGATTAAAATTTTTAGTAATGAGTTCACAACATTCACAAATGATATACCTTATGATCTCTGTGAATGACATTTCCACTGTGTAAATACTTTGTAGCTTTAAGTAACTGGTACATGATATATCTCTTGTGAACATCTTTTAGTATGTTTCCTCTTTTTATAACATTGTGCAGATCAGTTTCTACAAATTAAACAAAATTTGGCATTATATATAAATACACTTCATATTTATATATGCTACATATAGATTCTCAACTATCTCTACGTAAACTCATGGAGTCATGGAGAAAAATTGCTCGTTCAGTTTAACCCATATTTTCTGATCTTAGGAAAGGACATCATAACACCAGAAATTTACAATTAGATTAATATCCCCTTTGCAGACATGTACAAAAATGCACTATGCTGCCAGGTAATCTTCTAGGATCAGATTCTTATTTAATATCAACCTGACATTATTTGTAAGAGAGTTGTCAATGGACAATAGTGACCACGATTATTTCCAGTTTATGAGTACCGGTATGCTAATTTAGTTAAATACATATATTTTTTCAATCTAACAGATGATCTATCATTTTTTCCTACTTATTGCAATGAAACTGACCAGTAAAATATTAAAAGTTTAAGAACATAATTTACCCATAAATTCAAAGACCAAGTATATATCTTTATCATTCTCAGCTTTTATCACATTGTGCAGCTTGATTATGTTAGGATGGTCTCCAAACTCCTGAAGAAACATAATCTCACGGAATGTTCTCTGCAATATAAATATTTCATGTTAATTTATTTTACAAAACACACTGTAATACCGTAAATAAAGTGCTATGCCGAGCGCAGCATGACACGACCCCAGCATGTCGACCACTGAAATTTGAAAAAGTGTAATTCAAAGAGAGTATGGACATACTAAAGAGCTATTGACACAATAACTAGATGGATGCAATAAGGAGATTGACCCAGTAATTAGCTGGACACAAACTAAGGAAAATAAAAATTAGCCCTTATGACTCCTTATGATTCCTCTTTGACACTTTATAGCTCGAAAACGGTAAGAGCTACACCAAATCTGTTGTCATACTGCTGAAAGCTCGTATCAAGAGGAATCCAAAGAAAAATATAGGTAATCAACGATTACAAAGTTCACCTCGTTATGGCACATGGACACAGAAACCCTATTTGGCCAGGGTGCTCATTTACCATACCTTATGCATGTATACAAAGGCTAGAAGATCTTACCATGTACAGTAACCGAGACCTGAATTCGGACATAAATGGTAAAGTGACCTAATTTTGCTTGGATGCTGACCTACCCGCAAAGATGCATGCACATGCAAGGTTAGATGATCCTACCATGTACAGTTACTTAGATATGAACTCGAACATTAACTTGAATGTAAGTCGATCATGCGGAAAATATAGGTCAATGTGACCTAATTTTACCTGGATGCTGACCTACTGCCAAAGATGCATGCACATGCAAGGTAAGATGATGTGGAAAATATAGGTCAAAGTGACCTAATTTCGCTGGATGCTGACCTACCCCCAAAGATGTATGCACATGCAAGGTTAGATGATCCTACCATGTACAGTTACTTAGATCTGAACTCGGACGTAAACTTGAATGTAAGTCAAACATGCGGAAAATATAGGTCAAAGTGACCTAGTTTTGGATGGATGCTGATCTACCCCCAAAAGATGCATGCACATGCAAGGTTAGATGATCGTACCATGTACAGTTACTTAGATCTGAACTCGGACTTAAACTTGAAAGTAAGTCAATCATGCAGAAAATATAGGTCAAAGTGACCTTATTTTGCCTGGATGCTGACCTACCCCAAAAGATTCATGCACATGCAAGGTTAGATGATCCTACCATGTACAGTTACTGAGATATCAACTCGGACCTAAAATTAAATGAAAGCCAGCCAAGCGGAAAATATAGGTCAAAGAGACCTCATTTTCCTTGAGGCTGCTAGTTAGCCCAAGATGCATCTGTACACAAAGTTTGATGACCCTACCGTTCATAGTTACCAAGATATATACCTAAATGAGGACACGGACGAAGACGCGGATGCCGGGGGTACTCCAATAGTCCCCCTCAACTTCGTTGAGGCGAACTAAAAATCCCTTCAAAATCTGATGAAAAATAAAAATTTCAGGCAATCTGCAAATTTGCAGTCCCTTTGAACCCTTATAGCTCGGAAACAGTAAGAGCTATGCCAAATCCGTTCAAATGCTACTAAAAGCTTACATCAAGAGGAATCCAAAGAAAAAAATCCCATCTAAATCCGATGAAAAATAAAAATTTGCCATTTTGGCCCCTAATAACAGGGTAAGGAAACAAGTTACCAAAAAAAAACTAATATTAAAGCGCTATGTTAATTTTTCATAAGGAATCCTTTGAAAAAAACTGCATCAAAATCGGACTAAAAAATGAAATTTTTGAAATTCGTCCCTTTTGGGCCCCATTTATCTCATGAACAATACATGCCACATTAAATCTGTTGGCAAGTTCCATATTGAAAATTTTCTAAAGAATTTACTGAAAGAAACCCCATCAAAATCCGATAAATAATAAAGATTCTACAGCCAAATATAAGTAAACAACCAATTTAACCCCTTTTGGTCCCTTTTTCTGAAACGGACGGGCCAGGAACAAAAAAATTAAAACCAGGACTGGGTTGCACAAACGTCAATTAAAGTTAATTGACGTTTAAATTTTAAGTATAAATTAATTTGGTTGGATTTGTTAAAGATTTAATTTACACTTAAAATTTAAACGTCAATTACGACCTTAATTGACATTTGTGCAACCCAGTCCAGGGCTAAGGCATGTGCCAAGAAACATCATACTAAATTTTGAAAATGATCTGTTCACTGGAACCAAAGTTATGCTGTCCACAGACACGAAAATACCCAATTTTAGTTTTTACCCCCTTTTTTTGAAACGGTTGGGACCACAAAACCAAGAAACCTCATACTGAAATTTGAAGATGATCCTCCACTAGAAACAAAGTTATACTGACCAAAGATGTCAACGTCATACCATAATACGACCGCAAAATTTTTGCAGTCGTATAAAAATTAATCATCAAGGTATGTTTTGATTAATTTACCAGAAATGGGCAAACAAGGATGAGAATTAAATTGATGTGTCCTAACCCACAAGTGCAGGGTTTGCCATTACTGAGTTCGAGTTTTTCCGTGAATTACATGTATATGAATACTTTTATTACTTAAGACATAATTAACAGCAGCAATATATTTATATTATTCTCACCACTGGCTGGCACTTAATGGTGAATATTTTACCCCAAGCGAACAGCGAGGGGTAAAATATCACCAATAAGCTAGTGCAAGCATGTGGTAAAAATACTATAAATATATGGCTACTGTTAATTATAATTTGGATTCTAATAGGACACTCACAAGGTTCCGATTAGGAGAATTCCTCCAAGTACACATGAATGAAATGCTATTTATGTCGCCATATTGCAAAAACTGATGTATAACTATCTATGACCTTACATTATGTATCTAATTGTTTATGACGTTACCCATAAGTGAACATCATTTTCACCACAGGTTTGGATAAAAAGGAAATGAAGGCCGTCATGTTAGAATTTCAAATTAATTATACTGTCATCATGGTTATTACACAATAATCCATTAATACTGAGCATGTCATTACACAAATGTACATTGTATTTACATTTTTGTACTGTTAACTGTTACCAATACATTTATATCTAAGCGGCTAGATTCAAATTTAGAAACAAATAATTTATTGGAAAATGATACACAAAATCTATGTAGTACCTGAGCATCAGTTTGATTTCTGAAGGCATCAAAAATCTTTTTGACGGCAACCACTTCACCTGTTCTTCTGTCAATGGCCTTCCACACAATGCCATAAGCCTAATTTAAAGTGAAAAAATAAACAAACATGACAAAACAATTTATCATTGAAAGCTGTTGGAATTAATGATAGATCAGGAGGATAAACACTTATCATGCTACAGTACACACAGAACTGTTTTAACAAGAACTGTCGCGGAATGGCAGCCAGGTATACCCCACTCATTGAAACCCGGTTTTCACTACATTTCGTAACTCAAGTCCAGGTTTCGCCAAACAGGAAGAACACATCTGACATTCCTTACAACTATCCATATAGAGGCTGCATACCAATTTTGAAATGAATCCCTCTTGTAGAAGCTGAGAAAAAATGTGATGAAAAATTCATGTTTTCACAATATTTCATAACTAAGTCCACACTTCCTGATTTCGTCAAACAGGAAGTGCACATCTGAAAGGACTAAAAAAAAAACATTCATTACAACTAACATTATAGAGGCTGCATACCAATTTTGAAATGAATCTCTCTAATAGAAGCTGAGAAAAATGCGACGAAAAATTCATCTTTTCACGACATTTTGTAACTAAGTCCACATTTCGTCAAACAGGAAGTGCACATCTGACAGGACTCAAAATAGGATGCTCCTTACAACTATCCATATAGAGACTGCTTACCAATTTGAAATAAATCCCTCATATAGAAGCTGAGAAAAATTCACCTTTTCACTCTTTCGGACGAACGGACAAGGTGAATCTAGTATACCCCACACTCTATCGAGTGGAAGTATAATAACAAAACACCTAGGTCTGACAATGAGTGAAAACACTGACAATTGCTGGTGAAGTGCTGGTGTTTACACCGATCTTTTTGACTTGCCAATATATTTCTTTGTAATTAACAACAGGAAGTTTGCTGATGTTTTCACAGACTATGCCCATGTTTACACTGTGGAATATGTCAGACCTGAGTCAGCTGAGTGTTTTGTACCTGAAACACTCTGTATGTACTTTAACTGGTACCAATAATCATGATAATTTATAATAAATCAGCACAAGACCCCATCCTAACACAGTGAAATCTGAAATAAAAAGTATGGGACATGACTCACATTGCTTGTTTTTTTTCTACAATTACATGTACATTTGTATGTACAAAGCTTGCTCCATTTCATCCATTTTCAACTAAAATAGAATATTAAGGGAATGAAAAATTTAGGATTGCAAATTTCAGCTCAATATACAATGTAACAGGTTAGGTATTATACCTCATTATATGAGGCAAAATAGTATCCTGTGAAATAAACTCCAAATGGAACAAATGTTATTGATATATCTATGAGATTTATTCCGTCTGGAGATGATTTCACCAGGTGAGCAGTAAATACTTTCCAACTGAAGATTATTTCACGGCGGATACTATAAAGTAAACCGTTGCAATTACAGGTGTAGGTGCTTTCAAGGACTGTTGTTACTTAGATGGTTTAATACTAAAACATCATGAACATGTACAGCAGGGCATATTCTCGTCAATTGACAATCAAAGTTTTATTTTATTTTTTAACATGTTAAAAAGATAAAATTATAGGCAACTTTTTCTCCTTTACTTTTAAATTTTTACAATCTGAGTTTTTGCTGTTGAACTGTTTTCTTTCTTTATTGTTCTGCCTTTGAAAATATTGAAAGTAACAAAGAAGAGCGTCTATGTACATTTTTTGTACATCATGTACATGTTGTATAAGACTTTAAATTGATTAACAAAAAAAAATATTTGCAAATAAAGCGGAGACATTGAATTGGAAATCTAACAACTAAGATCGTAGTGGGCCTTGTTTACTTTAGAAACTCCTCTTTTATTTCCATGATTACAACTTCCTAGGTATGAAAAATGGAATTCTGGAAAGTAATTTACCTTGTTGGTAGAGTTTAGTTTTATATGACATCGAGATATTTGGTGATACATATATATTTGTGAAGTTGAAGTTTTATCAAGTCTAGATGCATGGGCAATTTCACAAGAATCTGTTATTTTTCTAATCTATTTATACATGTATGCAGGGATGACGCTACTATATAATTTAGGGCCGCCCGGCGGCCCCATTCCCCTCTTGGCAGCCCCATTCCCCAAACAAACAAATTCCCAATCGCGGCAACGATGGTTACAAAATCCGGATTTTTTTCATTTCCGTCTCCGGTGAATATTTCGTTCCGATCCGTGTCGCCTTTTGTCAGAACCGAAAATTACTCAAAACATCACAGTAACGTCCAGAAGTAACTAAATAATGCAATTTACGCTATTTACGACCACCCTGACGAGGAACAAAATGTCTGAGATCGCAAATGTCCATAAGGGAACATCTTGAAATTCAGAATGCGTAAAGTGAATTATAATTTTGAAATCGTGTTGTTATCGTTCATTGTCGTGTCTAAAATTCGAGACTTTCATCCATTACGTGGTAACGTGCAAATGCTCTCATTGCCAAAGATATAGTTTTCATTGAAATAAATATTGAATAGTTATGACTTGAAAACTGGGACTTTTAACTGGATGAGAATTTGGAACTGCACTTCATATGGGGTGCTCTCATTAATCTACTAGTTAAAACGAAACGTGGAAATGACCTGCTGTATGATTAATGAATGAACGCATAGAAATTTCATGGAATGAGGTATATTTACAAAATGTATCACTAAGTTGGGTATGAAGGATTTTATTTTGGTGATAATATTGCACTGTGTAATATTGAAATGTGTAAGTCATCTTTATTTGCAGACAACCAAAGAATTTCTGACAGAATGTTGATTTGCTTTCATATAGGAAAAGAGCAGTACTTCTTTCGTTGATGATCAGCTTGATAAAATTCAAATCTGGTGTAATTTGAAAAACTATATAGAATATAGTTTTAATTTTTGAAAAATGTATAAAATATAGTCTTAATGGCTTTGGTGTAATGATACTTTTCATTCTTCAAACTCTTGTTGTGTGTACTTACACATATTCTTGGTTTATACAAACGTATGTTGCAGTATTTGATATATTTTCATTTTTCCCCAATTTCAGTTGTCGCGATGCGAAATTCCCAATTTGTTGGACGGGGGACCCATTTGAAAAGAGCTAAAATCATCCCTGGTATGTCTCTGGTATATGTCACCAGCATAAATGACAATGAAGGAAGATAATGTACAAAGTTTCAAGATGAAACATTATTATGGGAAAAGGAGCTTGACTAATGGCAAAGTGAATGAAATATGTGCGATGGCAATGATTTGCAAATGTTTTTGGATAGTTTATTTAATGAAATTCACCTTGCTGCTTTTCCCAATGGCAATTGGTGTTGCTGCTGCACAATCAGGAAGTTAACACTAGGAAAACTGGTATTTCACAGACTTCAAAAATTGTTCTTTATGTGTGAATTATCCCAGTATCACAAGGTCACAGAACAGCACCTGATAGTGCAGTGGAGACACCAATATTGGAAATATATGGAAGGTGCATTTCCACTGTGTCAAACTGTCAAAGACTTGAAAGAGTTCTCTTATGAACTGGCTAAAATAAGTTCAGATTTTACAACATCTTTAGTCTTTTGACAGTGTCAAATTATTTTTTCTTCAAAGAAACCCTTTTCATCGACGTTTATGTAAATGAACGCAAACATCAGTTAACTCATAGTTGGATGCGATCAAGTACCAACACATTTTGAGAAATCGGCTTAGGACTGGCATCAATTACAGTAACAATATTAAAGAACATGTATCATTTAGATATCTGCAATGTTTGTAAATTTAACGTTACTAACCCCCTTTCCAAGTCTCTTCTTGATTTCATACTTTTTAGTAATGTGGGGCTCTATTTCGGTACTCATAATTGTCAAACCATTAGTTCAATCTTGGTAAGTACCGACATGAATACCGCAGCACTGCAAATCAAATCCTTACGCAAAATAAAAACCAATGTAATGAAATCTAAAAATGTGCCAATGTCTGCCAGATTTCTGTCAAACGATGTATAAATGTATTCATGAGACATGTTTTGGACAAAATTATGTATTTTGTATGTAAGTCAAGTTAGATTTACAAAATTATTTTTTCAAGCGCGCATTGATATTTGAAGTGCTTGGAATTTACGCAATTTCTTTGACGTCACCGTTTTTGTGAAATTATGTGAAGTTGTCATAGAAATATAGTCTCCATTCTAAATTTTCGATCGAGATTAACGCTGAGTTTCCGGTAAAATTACTCGAAAATATGGCGGGAATAAAAAGATAATGACATCAAAATTGGGTAGCCTGTATTTCTGTTTTACGTTTAACCAAAGCCTTTTATCCCTATCATTCCGTGGCACGGGAATATTGTTATACCGTCCGTCCGTCTGTCTTGTAAGCGCTTTGATTGACCTGAAAATATCTTCCAACAGCAAAAACTATTTTATTCAATGATAGATTCACTTCAAAGTTGGATATATGAAATATGATAATATATAGAATAAAAAAAACAATAATAAATTTCCTCAAAAATATTAATGGCCTGTTGGATTTTTCGGGTAGTAGGACGTTCGTTAAGGTAATAGATTAGTCCTATAATATATGACTTCGCACTTCTATTCCATATTTAACGTTTTTATCGGATTTTTGCATTTTTAATTTTTTTGAAAGTGCGAAGTCATATCGGATCTTTAAAATTTCCATTAGCACTTTCCGACATGATTTCATGTCGGAAATAAAATTAGTTTCCTGTCGGACTGCATACCATGTTTTTAAATATATTTAAGTTTTCACGGACCTTAACATGTAAATCATTAAAAAACATACCTCTCTTGCCATTCAGACTATTATTCCCAACACTGCTAAATAAAATAATTTCCTAAGGGGGGCAATATCAAGAGCATTCGCCATATTTCAATGATTGACGAATTTGAACAACCGTGTTTTAAAAAACGAAGTTCATCATAAAAGTGCATGCAAGAAGTGGATTTCGCACGAGAAGTTCTTATTTTAATTTGAAAATCTTATTTTTCATGAGTTTTAATCCATTGCCTATCTCGGTGTACATTTTCCCTCGTGTAGTATAAAAATAAACAAAGATGTGAAAACATTTCGAGACGACCCACCAGGTAAAACGAGTCGGGTATTGGTTTAAATTATAATGGCAAAAGAATTAATCACAACAAAGCACGGGAGCGTGTCAAAAAGACAATGTTTAGATGTCTATTTTTGGATATTTGGATTAATTGAATAAAAATACTAAAAGACTTGCAGGTATCAGAAATCTAGGGACGGAAAAAATTAAACCCAAAGTAATTAGTAGTTATGGTGAAAAGCACGATCTTCTGTTAAAGAATGATACAGCAGTACGCTTTTGTCTATATCGTTTTAGCTACGATTTTGCAAGTTCATTCTTACCAACTTTCGATTTGATATTCAAGAATGCAAGTGGGATTTTCTGCTGTGTTTGAAGATTTGGTACTACAGTAAACTGTAAAACACATAAATTCATTTTTGGGAGTATAATATTCTAAACCAGAGAACAAACTAAATGACCATGTTTCGTGAAAAACTATTTGCTACGGGTTTTTGGACACATACGATAGGACCTCGCGCTGCATGTAAAAGTCAGTATATATGAAAAAGAAACAGCGCAAGGTTCTATATTGTAGGACTAGTCATAGATCTGATGGGCCATATAATCTTAAAAATCATTTAATTAGAAATTGCTGATATTTGAATATATGTTGTTGAATAATTAGATATGACAAATACTTGATTTTATATTGTTTGCTAGGAAAACAAAATAACAATTCAGTTGTGTATTTGATTGTATGATTCACAAAATGACTTCTTTTGAACTGTCGTCAAGTGTACATGTAAGCCAATATCATGAATATAGTATCCTGTGAAATAATTTCCAAATAGAACAAATGTTTTAGATATATCTATGAGATTTATTCCATCTGGAGATTATTTCACCAGGTGAGCAGTAAATACTTTCCAACTGGAGGTTATTTCACCAGTTGAGTATATGTTCCTTTGGAACTTATTTCACAGTGGATATTATAAACTGTTGCATACACACAATATAGCTAAACCAAGGCCAGATTAACTTGTGCAACCTTCAGTTATATCCCCAAATAACAACTCTATTTGGGAAACTCCTTTGATTTACTGGGCACTGGCACTTGTTTCATAAAAAAAAATCAGTCCCTCGTGCCTGTGTTACTGGGTTCACTTGACAACAAACCGGAGAACATAATTAATCGAAGACCACTTATAGTATCTCATTAGTTCATCACATCCCAGTTAGGGTCTACAGCCAGGCCCCCTGAAAATCAAATGGTATGTGCCTTACTTGTTACAATAAGGCCCTATCAAGTTAATTTGTAGATTCTCATCCACCTGTAACAAAAAATCTGGGGTGGGTGGGAGTGTTTCTTTAATTTTATTTTTTACTGATTTTCACTAAAATTGGTAGAATAATTGAAAATAAAAAAAAATGAGCTTAGAAAAAATGGGGCGGGTGGGGATGAGAAACTATTAATTAATTTGATGTGGCCTAAGAATGATACGAGACAATTTTGCTCACCCTGTCAATTTTTTTTGAAATGATGTTTTTCATACACATGGACATTTGGGGGATCCAGCTGCATAACTGATTATAATCATGAATTAGTTCTGCAGCTGATTATTCAGTAGTAAATAAGAGATGTCTCCATTACTTAAAAAATCAAAATCAGCTGTACACATGATTATTCTTACCATTAATCAGCTAATGAACTGATTTTTCACACAGTTTATTCTGTACTTATTCTTCAGTGTTGAAATGTCTTTATCATCAGTTTGTAGAGCTGTTCATTTATGGTATTGACAAGTTTGTAGAGAATCATAGTTGTCACCTTGCAAAATTAGGAAATCAGATGAATACCTGATTTGTCTGGAAGGTCTACCAGCTACAAAACTGATTATTACCGAAAGTCGTCCATTTTCAAGGTCATGTATGATGGTCTAAACTCCATAATGAGGGTCTAAACCCCATGTACTTAATATTTTAAATCTGAACTATCTTGTTTGGCAATTTGAAGGAAAATTGTCCAAAACCACCTTAAAAATTTTGTAAATAGGTGAAAAATTGAATGTAACATACCACATAAATCTCTTAAAATTCACTAAATTTGGCTTCCTTATTTTATAATAAACATTTTATTTTATCTAAGGGTTCTTTTCAAAAACAAGCAATTACTTCTTGTCAGAAATAATTACTGTATCTCTTGAACAATGATCTCAATTGCTTTGTAAAAACAAGAAAACATGTTACAAATTTTTTGTTTTAAAATGGACAATAACTGGTTTTAATCGGCTAGTGGCCTGATAATAATCGATCATTCTTATTATCAGCCGCACAACTGCCCTGGTCCCCTGACTGATGGGATTTCATTCAAACTGTATGACAGGTTCAGTAGGCTGCTTGGCAATTATGAATTAAAGATCTAATGTAAAAGGGAATCATTATCACTTATCGTGTATCTTTATTATATCACATACATGTGTCTTTCATTTGATCAACCATGATCATAATCTTACATATAATTAGATTATCATTTCTTACATATATTCCATCAATGAGACAATGACAACATAAATTTGTTTTGCATGTCAGAAGCTTTTTGCTTGTATTAAACTTTCATTTATCATCACAGAATTTTTTATCTGATATATTTTGTAGGCTTGGTCCAAATTATCATTTTCGTGAACACTGTTGGGTGAATTAAAAAAAAAATGGCACCAAGAAAATTTTTTTTGGGTAATTTTTCAAACTCAAATAATCATTTTGATTTATATCTGTTATATGTTCCCTTATTGTACATAGACCAAAGTTTTATTATTCAAAGCCACATTGAAACAAATGAAGACATAAAAAAGTTTCATATATTTTACTGGAAGGAAAGCAACAGACAAACAATGGTTCTTTGATGCTTAGATTTTCATTTGAACTGTTAAAAATAAGCATTAATAAACTAAAAAAACTATTGCACTCCAGACAACATACATGACATAAACATTGCTCTCAGTTTAATTATAATTGTGTGTCTGAAAAAAGGTTCCATTCTTGGATGAATGATCTTTATATCAATGTTGTCTGAAACAAAGAACAATAGTGGATTAAAAATCAATATACAGGGAAAGAGGACTTGTTAAACTTCAAATGTTGCACTCCAGACAAACAAGGGTGGATGTATTTAATGACCCATCAGGAGGTGGTGTTGTTATTAGAATATTCAGTATCATATTTTTCTTATGGAATTGATATTTTTCTACATTAATATATGTAAATATGTAATTTTTCACACATAGAATTTTCACAGTTTTCATTTATTTGCAGTTCTTCTATTTTTGATGTTGCACTCCAGACATGGGTCTCCAATTGTTCTTGTGCAAACTGCAGCAAGACATTTGCTAATATTCACAAATCAGATACTGAATTCCTAACTCAAGATATTAAACTTTAAGTGAAAAGTCTTACTTTTAAACAGATATCATTATTTTTTATTTTATATGTATTTAAAAAAGTAGTGTTAAAAAAAATGTCACAAAAAAGTGTTGCACTCCAGACATTTTTGGCATGCTTTTTGGGCACAACTTTTTAACCAATAAAGATATTTCCATGAAATTTCACATGGACGTGCAACATACCTCTACACATTAATTGATATAGTCTTTTGTATCAAAATTTTTACAGTTCTCAGTCTAGATAACAAAATATGCATTGTGCCATTTTTATACGACCACATTTTGCGGTCGTATTATGTTATGGCGCAGTCGTCGGCGTCTGTGGCCAGCATAACTTTGTTTCTAGTGGACGGATCATCTTCAAATTTCAGTATGTGGTTTCTTGACTTAATGGCTATCCCGGGTTTTAATTTTGGGTTTATGGCCCCACCCGTTTCAGAAAAAGGGGCCAAAAAGGGGTAAAATTGGGTATTTTTGTGTCTGTGGACAGCATAACTTTGGTTCCAGTGAACAGATCATTTTCAAATTTTAGTATGATGTTTCTTGGCACATGCTTTAGCCTGGGCTATAATTTTATGTTCCTGGCCCTGCCCATTTTAGAAAAAGGGGCCAAAAGGGGTTAAATTGGTTGTTTTCACATATTTGACTGTAGAATCTTTATTATTTATCGGATTTTGATGGGGTTTCTTTCAGTAAACTCCTTAGAAAATTTCCAATCTGGTGTATGCCAACGGATTTCACGTGGCATGTACCGTTCACGAGATAAATGGGGCCCAAAAGGGGCGAATTTCAAAAATTTCATTTTTTTATTTTTAGTCCGATTTTGATGCAATTTTTTCCTGAGGATTCCTAATGAAAAATTATCATAGCGCTCTACTTTTAGATTTTTGGTAACTTGTTTCCTTACCCAGCTATGAAGGGGGCCAAAATCATAAATTTACAGATAACCAAAAAATTTTATTTTTCATCGGATTTCGATGGGATTTTTTTCTTTGGATTCCTCTTGATGTAAGCTTTCAGTAGTATG
>MJUU01064031.1:535-11628 GCA_002080025.1 Modiolus philippinarum
GGAATGCACAGGTAAATTTTACTTGTGGAAATACATTTGAGCACTGGTAAGTCATTTACCAATGCACTAATTGATAAGGATAAGGATTTATTGCCTTCCTGACTGAGGGAATTTCTTTAGATTTCATCTGAAATCCGAAGTGATGAAAATGTGAAAAACGTTATTTTCAGAAGATCTATGTTTGTTATTTCTTGCAAAAAACTTACGCAATTTGCTTATCAATATTGAATTATCTAGGAATAAAAGTACAACAGTTCGCGTGAACACGTAAACATGTGAACATCGCACCGTCTATGATGCTGAAATTACTATGGTTGCTATGGAAATCGAGATCTCGTTGCCCGAGCGCCTTTCCGATGAAATCTGTTACTTTTAAAAGAGAGAACGAAAAATCCTTTTTATTACTTTGTTTTCAAAATTTTATAACTCTGTTTATTACAAATGTATCAAATACAATTTCGTAATTCTCCATTTATGTTAAATTTTGCTCCATGAGCTCCATGAAGATTCAACTTCCTTCCGTTGCGCGCTACGCGCGCTTAATCCTACACTGCATAACGGAAGTTGAAAGAAAAATAGAAACACGGTATACAGAATATGATGATTAAATTTTGACATTTCTTAGTAATTTGGGGGGCTACGCCCCCCTACTAACGTCATAGAATATGTGACGTTATCACAAGGAATTCCATGGCACTGGTGCTAGCAACGCTCTTACCAACGAGACGGGTGCATGGGATTTGTACCAACGGATTGCCATCCAATCAAAAGCCGGCATTCATCACAAGCCGGGGATAATAATAGATGTCTCGTCCGTCCTCTTTGGTCGCTAAAACTGATGACAAAAATCAAACGGGACTTATAAAAAACAACATGCTCACTATAGATAATGAAATTGAGGCCACAGACATAACTCATCTAGTTAGCTGCCATGTACAGTCAAAGATCAAACAACATAACAAAATGTCACCGACCCATAACTAACAGATACTAAGAATCTAACAAGTTCAATAGACAGTGAAAATTAAGTCTCAGAAGAAACCCATATAGCAGATTGTCATGTTCTATACGAGACCAACCCAAATACCAAATACCACTGACCTACAATGATATCATTGACATATCACTTGATCACTTGTAGTTATTGAAAAAAATAGTCTTAAACACAAAAAAAAACTTAACCAGGGCCCTGGACCGTGAAATTAAAGTCAAAATCAAAAGCCATATGTTGAACTGTCATTTACTAACCAAGACCAAGCTATATTCCAAATATTATTGACTTATCACTTTTAGTTATTGAGAAATATACTTAAGCAAAGAGACTTTTCCTCGGCCCTTGACCGTGAAATTGGGGGTCAATGTCAAAACCCATATAGCATACTGACATGTTCTAATCAAGACCAAGCTACTAGTCAATACCAATTCTCTAATGATATGTGCAGTTTAAACCGGTTCTGACCCATTGGATAAATTTTCATATTCAACGTATGTTGAATAAAGCCCCGTGCTATTTCCCGCCAAATATATTCGGAATACAATTCTTGGTGTTTATCATTTATCATTCGAGAAAAAGATTACACCACTTTATCCCGATTATTACCATATTTTATCCACTCTCGATAGTTAAATTTAAAAATTTTAAGATGCTCGGCAAGCCTCGCACTTAAAATTTTAAAATTTAACAAATTATGGTAATGAACGGAATCTTGTGGTGTAATCTATATATATCATTTACTTATAGCTTAAATAAGCAATACAAGGATATGAAGTAAATGTACACGAGACAAAATCTATACAAATGCCTGGTAGAATCAAGCAAAGGAACAAGCTTTTGTTGTCGTTTTTCATCTTCATGTCAACATCAGGCCTTAAACAATGAGATTTGCTCATACCTCATAATAAGCTAAAGAACCGGTACCGGATTGAGCGGAAATCTTTGCTAAATGTCGAACAACGCTACAACCATTTCCTTTGTTGTCATTTATGCGGGATCCAATCGTAGCTACTCGGCCATTTCCGCTACACTGAAAAATATCCAGTAAATGGCCGAGTAGTTACGATTGATGCGGGATCGTCAACAAGCATAAATTAAACTTGCAAAGTGCTCTTTCAATCACTGTCATCCGTTGCCCGGCAAAAGCACTAGTGCTCTAAGGACGATTACAATATATAGACGAACAGAGGACATCCATCAAGTCCATTGTAAGAAAACGTAGTATTATAAAATACTAGTAGTGAGGAGTGGGTACTATATATATAAACAGGTGGTCAGAATAACATTTGGAAATTACTAAAATAATAAATGCAAATATTTGCAAGTATGTTAGTAAAGAAAAAAGAAGGGCAGCGGGGAATGTGTCAAAGAGACAACGACCAAAAGGGGAGTAATAACAACCCAAAGCCACCATAAGATCTTCAATGAACGGTGAGGAAACCCCACACCCCATGGCAGGTCGGAGTCGGCCCCTAAATAAAGAGTAAACAAGTTCAGCGAAATAAACACCATCCTAGACTCCTATTGACATAAAGTAAACTAAGTAGAAAACAGACAAGACACACAAAGGCTTAATAAATTTCCTGACTAAGGACAGGCGCAAACCTGCTGCGTTGGGGTTAAACTAGTTTTATTGGGCCCAAACCTTCCCCCTATAGCCAATGTGATAAATCAAAAACTTTCGTAACAACAGTAAAATTCAGTTAGCAACAGGACTGAGTCAATTGTGGAAATGAAACTGAAAGAACTAAATATACCGACATAAACATGAAATCACAAAAGACTACTAGCAGTTAACTGACATGCCAGCTCCAGACCCATTACCAACTGACAAATAAAGTTATGTACCCACAGTATACAGCTTCCGCCAAGATCCCTTCCCGTGAGGAGTTTAGCATAATGATTTCATGCATATACCAGAATAGTATATCCATATTTATTCTCACTTACTTTACAAACTCAATTATTTTAATAAGGAGAAAGACATGCCCCGTGCAAGATTTTAATTTGAGTTTGGTTTCTTGGTAATGATATTTGTGTCTATAAGAACCATATGATACCCTGCAAAGTACATGTTACGGCTCCCAAAAGATACACATTGAAGAATCCGTACGATAAAGATAAACGTTGAAGCAAATAAAATAAAAAAAACATAGCAGAAAACATCTGCAGTGGCTGAAAATTGCAATTAAATGCCACAATCTGCCAGCAAACTACACAGGAAAAACACAAATACGACAACAGAAAAAAAACGTTGGCAACGATAGGAGCCAGTGGTAGGTTTAAACAGGTTTATAGGTATCCTGCTTCTCTAACATACCCTATACAAACCCTATACAGGTAGACTACTAACCACATGACCACAATCCTGCACGGAAAGAAATGACAAATCGTAATCTTGAAAGATGGGAAAAGGGGTGCTCGCCGCTAGACTGCTTGATAGTTCAATGAGTTCAATGAGCTCAAAACTTCCTATATCGTTTGAAACAGTTTTTGAAAATAAAGGGCTACACAACATGATGATACGACCGCAGCACAGTGAACAGGAGACAAGTCTTTATTTCAATGACCATTTTTATAATTACATTGCTATGATTTGAAGAAGAGTGTTAGGAAAAATATTTTTTGACGAACATATGATACAATCAAGATACAATTTTAGAAAACGCTACGTCAAATCCCAATCTAATTAAAATTAGATCTCCGCACTTGCTCCCCTTTTTCTGACACGCCGCGACAAGTCAGAAAAGGGAAGAAAGTGCGGAGATCTATTTTTGATTAGATTGCATGGTCAAATCCACGATTGCGCCGTCACATTCTAATTTGACAAATTTGCCACCTTCAGCAGTCAATCCGATATTCAGGCCACTCTTTACAAAAATATGAATTCACAACAGAATCAGTTTATACATATAGCATCTTTATACATAGTATAGAACCGATTCAATAAATCTGTCCACCGTCAGTTTGTGACGTGTATATCTTTTGTCAGCTTCTGTGTTAAATAAAACACAATGTCATCAAATGTAGACGGTTACAGACAAAATATTGCAAAGGTCAACCAAGTGGCAAAACTTTCACTGAATCGAAGTCAAGAATTACAACCCACGCCTACATTCTATTTTCTTAAAACACTACACAGTGTGTACATATCAAACAAAAAAGGCTACAATTGTATACAATGTACTTTTAACGACTGCAGAACCGTTTTAGAATGTAAGCTTGGGGTGTAAACTTTGACTTCTGTTCAGTTAAACTTTTGCCACTTGGTTGACCGTAGCAATATTGTATACATTCATACACAATGTAGCATTGTGTCACCTTTTTACAAAGGAACTGTCAAATATTGATGTAGAAGCAAACTACGAATCGGTCACAACAACATTGCATTTGATTGGTCAGGAAGTTCAGGTAGGGATAGATTTATTGAATCGACCCTAAATCTCAGATCCTACAGCTCTGACAGAAATATTATTTTGTCTATGGATGCGTTTTGCATGATTACGACGGTCCACTTTTAATTACATTTTGTGTATTATGTAACGTTGACCTACATTTCATGCGATTGAGCGATTATAGTTAAAGTTCTTGAAAAAGTCCAGATCTGAGATATAACATCTGTAAGAGAAATATTATTTTGTCAGTAGATGCATATTGTATAGTCAAAGGGCTTCAGCTAGATATTAAGTCATCACGCATCAGTGAATTAGGTTAAAGAAAGATCTCATATTCTGCAACTTGTACAGGATTAATTTTTTGGCAATAGATTTTGAGACTTCCGATAAACATATCTATAATGGTACATTTTCATCAAATGGCTATCTAATGAAAAAGAAAAGGTGTAAATGTCAAGGACACAACATCCCATATCCAGGTTAAAGCGACCCAAAACAAAGCATCTAGGGTCACCGTACGGTCTTCAACACAGTGAGGAACCTCACACCATATAGCAAGCCCTAAATGGCCCAGGAAGGTAAAAAAGTGAACAAACCATATCCAATAACCCAAATATCAAGAAACTAAAATTTTATAAGAAGACAAGGACAAGCCAATGACCAACATATTCCTGACTTGGGACAGGCACAAATATTGCGGTGGGGTTAAACTCGTTTTCTTGGATCCAAACCCTCCCCTATGTGTGGTGAATGTCTAAAAAATAAATACACAAAAAGACTCACAGTAAAAATCAAACTAGAAAAAAATCAAACTTATCAAGACGAGTACCCTTACAATAAAGTACATAAAACATGAAGACACCGTGACGAAGTTAAAGTCCATTAATGTAGTTAGTAGGGAAAATAAAACGAAATGGAACTAGCCATCAGGGAACTCCACAAAAAACACCAATAAAAAGGACAAATGCAGAAAACGTTAGGAACTAGGAATAGCCGGACTTTGTACTGACACTAACAAGAGCTAGCGATATGGTTTACCGGTTTATGGATACCCAAACCTCCGCCTTTCTCTGTCCCGTTTCCCTATAATATCATAAACATACAAAAAAAAAGGTACAGATAGAATACTAACACAAAGACCACAATCTTGAAAAGCAAAGTATAAGACAAACTGTCGGCTAGCTCAATGAGCCTAGTCTCCTGGTAAAACATTGTTTCAAGAAAAATCAAACTCAAAACGTATCGAAGAGTTTGGTAAAGCCTCATCATGGATTTCAGAAAACATCGGCAGTGTCAGAGAGAGGCGGCCAATATAGGACAATATACCTGTAAAATCTTCAGGTCATTTGATCACAAAGCCAATTTAACGGAATCATGCAGTATATCCTGTCTCTATTTTGTAAACAATGCAAGTAATGTTCAAGTTTTTTGCGGATTTTTTTATCAGTTTTTTTGGCATTTTAACAACATTTCCGTTAAAAAGAATATGAGAAGTTCCCTTTGCAATAAGATGTTTGCTAGTCACAACATATTTAGATATCAAATGTTCATATGTTCTACAAAACTTCTTAAATGTGTTTAATAATTTATGAAATCTGAAACCTTGTTGTAAAAGTTTGGATGTGATGGTAAAATTACGTTCATTTAAGTCGCCAGGAGTGGAACAGTCAAGTGCGAATCGTACTAATCAGTTTAAATACAAACCCCGTATGATGGATCAAGAGGAACGTCGCCGTCAAGAGAATGAAAATTAGTAATAGTGAAATCAAAATATCCCTTAGTTTCAGTTGAGTCGACGATGATAGTTAGACTAAGACAAAGGCAGTATTTAGAATCATTAATCGTTTGCTTTCATAATCTAAAACTGGGGATTGTCAATAGTAAAGATATTATCGATATACCTTGCTATGACAGCCCATTCGGTTACGCCGATAAAAATGATCGTGAGGGATTTTAACGGTGGTTAAGCATTGAGAAGAGGTCGTTAGGGATTTGGTGACACCATCGTGAGGGATGTTTATCGAGAGAAATCTAACAAGGTCACATTTTATTTCAAAATATCAATTTATTAGGACAGTTATTCCCTTAAATATTTATGCCTGTCAAAATGGTATAACTTAGTTAACAGAAGTGTATTGAAATAAAAGTTTAAAAGTCTACAGTTTTTGCACATTTTCAAAAGGCGTCATCGTCATCAACATTTTCAAGGACTAAAAAATGTAAACAAAGGCATATTTTTGCAAGATTGTAAAGATTTGTTTCAATTTATTTCTAAGTTCATACAGTAATCATAACTACAATATCATGTGCAAAATTGTATCCCAAAATATATTTCCAAAATACAATGTACAAGCAAAGAAATATTATTCCTAAAAAAGTGCAATTTCAGATCGTGAGGGATTACGTTACACCTTTTTATGATCGTGAAGGATGATCGTGAAGGAGTAAAAGCCGATTGCCAAGACTATAAAGTTTGTAGGTGTGAATGTATAAAAATATGATGAATTTTGGAACTCTTGTCTGCAAATAATAATGACGTTCGAACAAGCATCTTATATTGAAATAAAAAGCGTAACAGGCACCAGAAACTAAAACGGATGTTTGAAATAAGGGAAAATTATTTAGAACGTTAAAACAAATAAAAATAATCACACCACAAATATATATAATAAGTTAGGTCTTTATATATATGGCAAACTAAATGTTACAAAAAATGCAAGCAAAAAGAACTAAATGAAAAAGGAAATAAAACCAAAAACACGAACGAACTAACGAAATCTAAAAACGGCAAGTATGAGATGGTGCTCAGTGGTATTATTTTTTCAGCGTCATCAGTTTTCAAGAACGTGTAAAAAAACATTTACATTTACTTAAGGACTTTTTTCGCGAGTTTTAATTTTGCACCTTCAATAAACTTCATGAATAGAATGAATAATAAAATCTTGGTTTTATTCTACCTTATGATAGAATATGCTGCAATTTGATTGGTCCACTACCAATGCATTTTTGAAAAATTCCAGACAAGTTTTGAAGCAACATGGTATTGGCCTGAAAAATTCATCCTTTTTTACCCTATACTATTCTATTAAAGGATATGGAGTAAATGAACATGAGACCATAACACATATGTTAACTCCAACTGAAATAAATTTTAATGAGCTGTATGGCCATTTCAGAAATTAATTCGGACCTCATCAGCAGCACGGAATCAGCAGCAGTAGAACCAAAAATTAGGAAATCCAACAATTTCAAATAAAGGGCTAAGCAGAGGGCAGCATGGTACGACTGCAGCATGTCGACCACTGAAATTTTAACAAGTGTAATTTTAAGCGAATGTGGACACAATTAAAAGATTGATACAGTAATTATGCTGGACACAAAATAGTGAAAATAAAGCTTAAAATGAGAAAAATCCAAAGAAAAAATCCCATCAAAATCTGATGAAAAATAAAGATTTCACATATTTCTTCTAGATGTAATTTTGGCCCCTTTGACCCCTTACAGCCCATAAACAGTAAGAGTTACGTCAAATCTGTTGGTATATAACTGAAAGCTTGCAATGAGAGGAATCTAAAGAAAAAAAATCCCATCAAAATCTGATGTAAAATAAAGATTTCACATATTTCAAAAAATTGCAATTCTGGCCCCTTTGACCCATTATAGCTCAGACTTGGTAAGAGCTATGTCTAATATGTTGACATACCACTTAAAGCTTACAATGAGAGGAATCCAAAGAAAAAATCCCATCAAAATCTGATGTAAGATAAAGATTTCACGTATTTCTAAAAATTGCAATTCTGGCCCCTTTGACCCCTTATAGCTCAGAAACGGTAAGAGCTATGTCAAATCTGTTGACAAATTACTTAAGGCTTACAATGAGAGGAATCCAAAGAAAAAACAATCCCATCAAAATCTGATGAAAAATAAAGATTTGACATATTTCTAAGAATTGCAATTTTGGCCCCTTTGATCCCTTATAGCCCAGAAATAGTAAGAGTAACATCAAATCTGTTGGCATACAACTGAAAGCTTGCAATGAGAGGCATCCAAAGAAAAAAAATCACATCAAAATCTGATGTAAAAATAAAGATTTCACATATTTCTAAAATCTAATTCTGGCCCCTTTGACCCCTTACAGCTCAAAAACGGTAAGAGCTACGCCAAATCTGTTGACATACTACTGAAAGCCTACAATCTGTTGAATCTAAAGAAAACAATCCCATCAGATGAAAACTAAAAAATTACCGGTATGGTAATCCGCATATTCGCACTTTTGGTCCCCTTGGGCCCCTCATAGCTTGGAAAAGAAACAAGTTATCAAAAATCTGATGGTGCAACACTATGTTAATTTTTCATAAGGAATCCATTGCAAAAAACTGCATCATAATCAGACTAAAAATTAAAAAATTAAAATTTTTGAAATTCGTCCCTTTAGGGTCCATTTATCTCGTGAATGGTACATGCCACATGAAATCCGTTGGCATATTACATTATCTCGTGAACGGTACATACCACATGAAATCCGTTGGCATATTGCATATTGGAAATTTTCTAAGGAGTACACTGAAAGAAACCCCATCAAAATCCGATAAATAATACAGATTCTACAGTCAAATACATGTATGTGAAAACACACAATTTAACCCCTTTTGGCCCTTTTTCTAAAACAGTCGGGGCCAGAAACATAAAATTATCATCCGGGCTTAAACTTGTGCTAAATAACATCATACTTTAATTTGAAAATGATCCAAGTTATGCCATCCACAGACACGAAAATGCCCAATTTTACCAATTTTTGTCCCTTTTTCTGAAACGGGTGGGGCCATGAACCCGAAATTAAAACCCAGGCTTAAGCTTATGCCAAGAAACCTCATATTAAAATTTGAAAATGATCTGTCCACTAGAACTTAAGTTATGCTGGCCAAAGACGCCAACGCCGATGCCGACGGCTGCGCTTTAACATAATACGACAGCAAATTTTTTGCGGTCGTATAAAAATGTTTGTATACCTGGGTATTTGCTGAAAAAACCCTTACTGAGATACTGAGACTGAGAAATATAAAAATGTTGTCAATTGTGTGTTTCAGTAGAATTAAATTAAACAGATATATCATTTTAGGAGGAGGATTTGCTAAAAATACCAGATCTCAAGATATAATTTCCCTCGCTCATTGGATTGGAAAAACATAGCATCTCTCAACTGTTGTTTTTTGCAAACCCTCTTCCAAACACGAGGGTTTTTAAAATTACTACATGTAGGTATCGGCCTATATGACCTCAAAGAAAATAAATATCTGTCTAAACTATACATTGGCTTGATTCTCAGATTCTTTAATGTTTACTTGATATGTAATTTGGTCTGATATACACAAAAGTATTGCCAAAAATACTACCCAGTATTTACTAAAAATTGGCTGATTGAAATTCGCTCTCAACATATTTTCAGAAGATAACATTTCAAAGTGAAGATAACAGTAAATACCTATAACAGTAACGTAAATGCCTACAATGGACGAAATTAAGAGATAACCATACTGTATTTTAGGATCTGAGGGGTTAAATCGTAGATTTTACTGTCGCAAACTGAGTTTTCCGGTGACGCGTTAGCGGAGTCGGAAAACGGATGTTTGCGACAGTAAAATCTTAGATTTACCCCTGAAGATCCTAAAATACAGTTTGGTTATCTCTATTCTAATGCAAATCCGCAAAAAGCATTTATAAAATATATTTTTAAATCACAGGAAGTTTGGTATGCGTCTGCGCCATTACGTTGCTATTGGTTCCGACGGTAAATCGTCGATTTTACTCCCTCAAAATTCTGACGCAATCCAATCAAAATTAGCGTTACAAACATAAGTGCATTAGAAATTACAATCACATGCCACAATTCAAAGGGAAACTGCACTAGAAAAACTCATAACAGACCAGAGACATCCATGAATAATGTAGAAACCCGAGATGGTTATGTATGCACAATTATCTTTAACATGGGCATGTGTATTTTCGGTAGCTTAGGACTATTCCAGTAATAAAGGGCTACGCAGAGCGCAGCATGATGCAACAACAGCATGTCGACCACTGAAATTTGAACAAGTGTAACTGAAAGTGAGTGTGGACATACTAAGGAGCTTGACATAATAATTGCATGGACACAATAAGCCAGTAATTAGCTGGACACAAACTAGGGAAAATGAAAATTAGCCCTTATGACTCCTTATGGTTCCTCTTTGACCCCTTATAGCTCAAAAACAGTAAGAGCTACACCAAATCCATTGACATACTACTGAAAGCTTATATCAAGTGGAATCCTAAGAAAAAAATCCCATCGAAATCCGACAAAAAATAACAATTTCATGTAATCTGTAAGTTTGCAGTTTTGGCCCCTTCGACCCCTTATAGCTCGAAAACGGTAAGAGCTACGACAAATCCGTTGACATATATCAAGAGGAATCTTACGAAAAAATCCCATCAAAATCCGATGAAAAATAAAAATGTTAGGTAATCTGCAAATTAGCAATTCGGCCTCGTTTGGCCCCTCAAAGCTAGGTAAGCAAAGAAGTTATCACAAATCTAATAGCAGAGTGCTTTGTTAATTTTTCATGAGCAATCCATTGAAAAAAAACTGCTTCAAAATCGGACAAAAAATTTATAAAAAAATTTTTGGATTCACCCTTTTGGGCCCTATTTATCTCGGGAACAGTATA
>MJUU01064035.1:0-23755 GCA_002080025.1 Modiolus philippinarum
AATCAAATTTCTTTGAAATCGGACAATGTTGAATTTTCCCGCCTTTTTTGGCGGCCATTTTAAAAATGGCGGTCAACGAACAATCTTTAACATCAGTTTTGAAGTAGCAACATCAATATCTATTTGGAAACCAAATTTCATTGAAATCGGACAATGTTGATTTTTCTCGCCTTTTTTGGCGGCCATTTTGAAAATGGCGGTCAAGGAACAATTTTCAACATCAGTTTTGAAGTCGCCACAGCATGGCAAACATTTCATCAATTTACAATAAACCTTCATCTTCTATAGTTTTGGAAATAAAAGATGAAAAATACCAAAAATTTTAAAAAATCAGTGAAAAAAGGGCAATAACTCCTACAAGGGTTTATGGATTTTCTTCAAAGTTTCTGGGTGGGTAGATCTTGATATGCTTAACATTTTTGCAATTTACATTTGACTTCAATCTGTTACACTATTTGAAATAAAAAATGAAAAATGCAAAAATTTTGAAAATTTAACGGAAAAAGGGCTATAACTCCGAGATGGGTTTTCAGATTTTCTTTAAAATTGCACAGTGGGTAGATCACATCATGCTGATCATTTTAATTCCTGTCAGATTTTGATATCTGTAACGATTTTTGAGTTGTTAGCCAAAAACTGCAATTTACCCCTATGTTCTATTTTAAGCCACAGCAGCCATGTTGGTTTTCCGATCTGCACCAAAATCACAAACTTTAGTCTCCTCATGCCAAGGAACATTTGTTTTAAGTTTAGTTTCATTTGACCCAGTGGTTTCAGAGAAGATGAAAATGTAAAAGTTTGGCCAGGTGAGCTAAAAAGGGAAAATAAATGCCCGAATTTCAGTTAATTTGCACTAAAAATGCAGCAAATGAAAATATAATGATGCAATAACACAAGGAACATGTGCGGGAAGGGAACATTGCAAAGAGCGTAAGTCCTGCGAGTCTTTTTCCGTTTCAAACCATGAACGCGGACCTGACAGAAGATACTCCAAGCCTCCAAGGATTTCTGTACCAAAAAGGAAAACTATCATAGTCGGATGTGAATGCAGTCTCCAATACTTTCCCAGAAGATCCTTGTGGAGTTGAATTATGGCGTTATTTTTTGTCAAAACTACCCCGTAAGGTCTTCAAATAGAACTCTTCTCTTCTTCTCTCTTGAACGAACTAGATTCGTTTCCGACCATCTGAATTTCTGTGGACTAACTTGCATTCCAAGACATAAACACAGCAGTTGTCCCCTCGACTATGTACTTTTAAAAGCTCGCTTTTTACGGTGTTAAAATTATATACATAGGGTCGTTGGTCTAGTGGCGGGACCTCCTCGATGGTACCTACTGTAGCTGCTGCGGTCGGTAACTGATTCCAGTCTACAATGGTCCTTGAGGGGGTGAGTTTCTGTAAGTGGTCTTGGTGGTTTTCCCCTGGAATAATCTGTGCTGCCCTCTTGTTCTGCTGTCACGGTTTTGTATATACAGATCCCTGTTGATGTCTACCAGGCTGTTATGGATATCTATAACATACAGTATACTGGTCTTCCTTCTTTTTTACAGGGTCTGCCAAATTAGGTCTTTTATCATTTTGGTAACGCACCTAGGTGTTAGGGTTACATAATCTTTGGTGACATAACGTACTGCTCTACGTTTTACATTTTCCAGGGCTTTGATCTTGTTCTGGCTAGTCGGATCCCAAACCGTCGACGCGTACTCCGAGGTTGGTCTCACGACGGTGGTATAGCTTTTGTATAGTGGTTCTTTGTTTGGCAAGAAATACGACTTGTTCAAGTTCAACGTTATATTGTAAAGCTAAGGAAGTTACGTTGTCTTACAATGACGTTACATTCGCTGTATATTGAACGTTACAATATTGTGCGTTATTTCCGACATTCTTCGGCCCGGCAAATGTAAAATAAAATACTTAAAATTTGGCAACAAAATCTTACAAATTAAACTTACTCTTAGTGACTCTCAAATAAGAAAAAATGTTCATTGCTAAATCAAACTGAATAAATTTGCACTTTAAAGTCTCTCACAAATATCACGTCAATAAAATACGAATTAATCGAGTTAATCGATAGTCTCTTGTTAACCACGATCATTTTGAAGTAGTCCATCTCTTGATATTGTCAATCGCAACACTTTTGGATTTACGGTCCAGACTATGTTTATATTCACTTTCATTGCTAGAACAGTCTTTGTTTACATTATTACAGTCACAATTAGTACTGTCCATTTCTGTTGATACTTCCAATGGGTAAAGCTTCGACATCGGGCGTGATGTAAGTCCTGACTTCGTTCGTATGACGGCCGATCTCGCTATCCCATCACCTCCGACATTAAGACTGTCTATAACTGCAAGGTTCCATCCTATCCTTGGTGAGTCGTCGTACACTTGAACAATATCTCCGTGCTTCATTGAATATGTTCGTTTTCCTGTACAGCGTTGATACTCTCTTAAAGAAGTTAAATACTCCCGTTTCCACCTACACCAAAAGTGAGAAATTATATCAGATTTAATTTGCGACTGTCTATTCAAGGAATCATGTGTAGGGGAGCTTGTAGAACTCAAATCTTGAAATGTAGTCTGCGGGTATGGTAATGAAGTTATCTTCCTTCCGTAGAGCAGGTGAGACGGTGTGAGCGGTTCGGGATCTAACGGGTCCGATGTAACGTAGGTTAATGGACGGTCGTTTAAGATCCTTTCGACTTCGGTAACTATAGTTGTCAGTAATTCAAGGTCGATGAGTCTTCGTCCAAGTATCTTCCGAATGCATGACTTCGTGAGTCCTATCAACCGCTCCCAGAACCCACCGTACCAAGGTGCCCGTTTCGGTATAAAACGCCATGTTGTTCCGTAGGAGTTGAGTTTCTCGGTGAGCATTGACGATTGCGTAAGTTTCTCTATCTCCTTCGCAGCCATAGTATAGGTAGACGCATTATCTGAAATCATAATTTTGGGTAGTGATTTGCGACTTGCAAACCTACGAAACGCAACGCTAACATGAATGTTTTTTCGGATAAATCAGTCACTATTTCTAAGTGCAGGGCTCGTGTGTTGGCACAAGTGAACAGGCATATATAAGCTTTGCCAACAATTCCATGTCGATCTTTAACGTTCAGGGCGCCTGTGAAATCCACACCTGATACTGAAGACGGTCTTTCGGTAAAGGAGGTGACTCTGTTGTTGCGTACGGTCGTCCTGACACCTTCTTGCATGTGACACATTTATGTAAAATACTTTTGACCACTTGTCTAATTGTCGGTATCCAGTAAGTCTGGCGGAGTAAAGTAACTGTACATGCAAGTCCCGAGTAGTGTTGTGTTGTATGAGCATCATAAACAATCATCTGGGTCAGTTTTTCTTTAGCCGGTAATAAAAAAGGGAATTTCGCCGTTTCACTCACCGGAGCGTTATGAATACGTCCTTCACAACGGATCATCAAGTTTTCATCTAGATAAAGTTTAAGTTGCTTGATAAGATTGTGTCTCTTGTTCACACCTTTCTGTAAGTTGTCAATAATCTGCTCATAATGTTTTCTTTGAATATCTCCAATCCATAATATCAAAGCGTCATAAATCTCGCTTGCGGTTAAGGTTCCGGTTTGTTTCGAATCTGACTTCAATTTGTCACAAATCTCCGTATATAAGCAGTCACTCGAAGCAGTTTCTTCAGATCGCTGAATCTATCAATGTCTATAACATTCCTGATGTTTGTAGTCGTGTTTGTATCCTGTTTCATCTCCGTCGTAGCTACTAATACCTCTTGATCGACAATGTTCATCATTGTTTGTTTCTCGTTCCAAACCGGCCACTCATGCTCATTGACGATCCATGAAGGTCCTTCAAACCATAATTTGTTATTCTTAAGTTGGTCAAAACACTTTCCTCTTGTTAATATATCCGCCGGGTTCGATTCTGTAAGGCAGTATTTCCATGTAAATTCCTCTGTCAATTTCACAATTTCTCGAACACGATTAGCTACAAATGAGGTTAATGTCTTCTTCGAGTTGAGCCAATTTAGAACAATCTGACTGTCGCTCCAAAGTAGTGCATTTGTGACATTTATGCTTTCCATAATGTGAGTTGGTAGTCGACTTCCTATTACTGCTGCCATCAACTCCAATCTGGGAATCGTGACTTGTTTTAACAGCGCTACACGGTTTTTACTCATTACAAGTATTGACTGTCCTTCAGAAACTAAATAGGCACAAGCCCCATAGGCTTTCATGCTAGCATCGGTAAAGACGTGAAGTGTCAAATTTCCTTTGTCATTCTTCTTGTGCTTAAAGTAATGGCGTAGAATTGTCATTTTTGTAGCTTTATGAACATTCTTCATGAGCTGTATCCATTCTGTTATCATACATGTAGGTAACGGTTCATCCCATTTGATGTTTTTCTCCCATAATGATTGCATGTACATCTTGCATCGTACAGTAACTGGGCTGATAATACCTAAAGGATCATATACTAGTATATCTTTGACGAATAGCTAAGTAAGTCTCTCTTTATAATAGATCCGGGTTCCAATTTGGGTACGTTGATATTCGCATATCCAATATCCGTTACTATGTCCCATCTGAGTCCAAGAACCTTCACTTTTTGACTTTTGTCTAAAACGTTGTCCAAATCAGCAAGGTTTTGTAATGTGTTACTGTTCGAAGTCCACGAACGTAAGTTGAAGCCTGCAGCCGCAAACAAATTTCTAGCAACTTTGAAATAGTCTATTAATTCCACTTCCGACTTAAAACTTGAAATTATGTTATCAACATACAAGTCTTTCAATACTTGTTCTGTTATCGTGCATTTGTTGTCATTCAGATGTTTAGTTTGGACGGCATTCAAGATGAATGGAGAACAAGTAGCATCAAACAAGACTGATTTGAATCTGTAAGTCATAAGCTTGCTGTCCGGATCTGTAGGATTGCTGAGCCAGAAAAATCTGGTTACGTCCCGATCTTCAATGTCTAGTCCAACATTAAGAAAAGCTTTTTCTATATCAGTTGTTACTCCAAATTTGTTCAAGCGGAATCGGAGAAGTATCAATGTTACATCGTTAAGTTGCGGTGGCACTTTCATAAGGCAATCATTCAAGCTAGCACTTTCATTCGAAACTTTACAACTGCAGTCGTAGACTATCCTAATGGGCGTAGTCTCTGAATCTTTCTTGACTGGATGGTGTGGTATATGATGGAGTCTATTGTTTGTCATATCATTCTCAACTTTCTCTATATAGCCTCGCTTTAGCTGGTCAGTAATAATTTCTCCGTATTTGTGTAACATTTGTGGTTCCTTAGTCAATCGATTTATGACGTTTTCAGTTCTCCTCCGTGCAACGGTTTCATTTGTCGGCAAAGGGGCGTGGTCGTCTCTCAACGGTAATTTAGCTACATATTTTTCTCCATTGAAGGAAATAGATTTCTCCATGTAAGAATCTTGAAATTTGTTATGTGTTTTCTCTTTTGTCTCAATGCCAAGCGATTCTATCTCCCAAAACTTTGTCAACTCAGTTTCGTCGATCTTATGTGATGCAATTACATTCAGTACGGAATTGTTGATACATGTATCCGGTGATTTTGTTGGTCCTGAAAGTAGATAGCCAATCCTTGATTCAACTGCTGTCGGTCCGTTTCCCCTGATTATCCTATCTCCAACAATGCACCAGTAGTAGTCAGCTCCAATTAATAGGTTGATATCGAAGATGCTCTCATCAGTCGGCGGATGCGCTAAATTTAGGCCACGCAAATATTTCAAATTAGCTACAGACTTGATGTGTGTTTGTATTGGAACAGTTATTTCTGGTATTATGAGCACATCCAGCGGTATACGATCTCCTGCGTCTGTGAGTAAGTATACTGTACTTTACTTCATGCGTCTTAACTGTCTATTTTGATCACCAAATGCTGATAGGTTAATAACTTCACTCCCGTTTGTAGATAGGCATAACTTACTAGCAAGCTCCTCTGTAATGAAAGACCTTTGTGCGCCTTCATCTAGTAAAATATTCGCTTCCGTAGATTGGGTACCTGAACTAACGTCTGCGATCGCTGTCTTGAGCTCTTGAGCATGACTTTTGAGTTTTTATGAGTTAAAGATGAGTAAAGTACTGCGGTATCATTCTCTGTGTTTGAGGGTCCACGTGATTCCTCTTTCTTAGTTTTGTCGTTTCCACATAAGTTGATGTGATGGCGCTTGCCACATTGTTTACAAGAAATCTTAGATTTACAATCCGATATTTTATGTCGGCCAAGGCAGTTGAAACACAACTTGTCTCTTTTTACAATGTTCATACGTGCACTGGCAGTGGTAACTTTTGTACAATTTACAGCTAAATGACCGTCATTTTGACAAAATATGCACACCTTTTTCTCATTTCTGCTATCAGTATTCGGCTTATCGTGTCTCTTGAAGGCTGGTTTAAAGTATGATTTTGCGTTTGTGAGAAACGTAGCTGTTGCTTGCGGGTTTTCAACTTTTCCTGGCATTTTAGTGGCTTCCATAATATTTACTTCGTCAAGAATGGCGTTCCGTAAATCACTCAGGGCCCAGTTTGTAGATCTGTGTATTCGGGCAAGATTATTGCGGATTTCTTCAGGAAGTTTATTTAAGATGACGGGAACAAGTAGAGCCCCATAAGTATCAGCAGTTTGTCCAAGCGTTTCTAACCCTCTCATGTATGTTTCCATTTTATCATAATAATTTCGTAGGCTCTTTAAAGTGTTGAGCGGGGCAGGTATATCAAGTAAGGCTTGCATGTAAGTTTGAACTATTTTATTGGATTGTCCATATCTCTCTTTAAGTAGCGAAATTGCCTTTGCGTAGTTTGAGTTAGTCATTGAAAATTCTGCAATTGTTTGTAGCGCTTCACCACGTAGAAGGGATTTTAGATAGTTGAATCTTTGTGCATCACTTAGGGTAGGATTTGTATGTACGGATGTTTCATAAGAGTCCCAATAACTTTGCCATTCTAGTATATCACCATCGAAAGTGGGCAAATTCAATTTCGGAAGCTTGTGGTAATCACTGTTTGCACTGTTAAATGAGCGTGTGGATTCAGCGTGCGTGTATTGACGGCTTTCAGAGCTTTCTGTGTATGCAATGTTGCTTTGACAATGATATGCAGATTCCATATTTGCTGGGTTGAAATTTTCGGCATTTGGATTGAGTACCTGAGTGTACGGTCTATATGACGGGGCCTTGACTGGAGACTCAAGTGATTGTGCTAGCTATTTGATTTGTCGATATTTGTAATCTAAATGATACATGTACTCATCTGATTCCTGGATTTCCAGAGCTACTTCGTCATCTGATGTCTGTTCCAATGTTTTTGCGTTGATCTCCTCAAGAATTTTCTTCTTTTGTGTTACATTGTCCAATAACATGGCAACTTCCTCTCTGTCAATCTCGGACTCATTTCGAATTTCGTCAAATTTCCGCAGTAACTTCGTGACTGCTCCTTTGTGTCCCGCTCGATCTGCTTTTGACATCGTGGATCCTGGTCAAGCGGTACCAATATTGTATAGAGGTTCTTTGTTTGGAAAGAAATACGACTTGCTCAAGTTCAACGTTATATTGTAAAGCTAAGGAAGTTACGTTGTCTTACAATGACGTTACATTCGCTGTACATTGAACGTTACAATATTGTGCGTTATTTCCGACAATAGCTAGCCTCTGTTACCTTCTTTGGGCAGCCTTTGGGATTACGTCTTATGAAACCAAGTGCTCTGTTGCCTTTTGCTACTACGTTGTCGTCTTGTTTATCCTTAGAGAGGTTGCTGTTAACTCTAAGAGTTTGATTGCAACCTCGATCTCGAGGGTGTGGTAATGTATTTGGTGTTAATGATCTAATGCAGGCTTTGGCTTTCCAGATGTGATGCGTATGATACATACATCGCCAAACGAATACCGAAGCAAGAACGAGGAAAGGGGAATTCTAAAATCATAAATTCAAAATCACGGCAATTCGCATCCAACACGAATTGAGACAGTACGACAAAGACAAAACAAATAAACAAAAATGAACAAGAACGCCGCATATATGTATTTGTATGACTGTACATGCGGAAGGATTAAATGACATCTGGCACATTCTCTCACCGCTGTAAGGTTTCCCGCAGAAGATGGCCGTCTGCAGGACTGGATATTGCTATAAACAAGATGGTGTCGTCGGCAAACAACCTGGTTTCCAAATTGATTAATTATCTGGGGGTGTCGTAAGTATTGGTGCAAGTTTAGTGTCAGCAGATCTAAGGATGAATACTGGGATATCATCAGGCCCTGTTGCCTTGTGTGGTTTCTGATTTCTAAGTAATTTCAATACCCCAGGTTCAGTTATCTTGATGTTAATCATGGTTTTGAACGGACTTGGACCTTTGTTTGGTGGGTTGGTGTGGTCTTCAACAGTGAACACTGATTTAAACTGGTCATTAAGTATATTGGCTTTACTCAGGTTGTCGCTACGTAGAAGTCCCTGATTGTCTTTAGGTAATGATACAGCTATCAATTCTTGCCCTTTGCTCTTTATATATGACCATAGCTTCTTGGTGTTGTCTTTGTCACAAATAATATCTGTCAAGTATTCTTTGTGCGCTCGTCTGACTTCGAATTGCCATTCTTTTTGCAGCCTTTTATACCTGTATTTATCTCTTTTCTTTTTTTGTTCTTCTTGCTTTATCATGTGCTCTCTTTCTGGTTGATTTTACGCCTTATTCTGGTATTTATCCAGGGATTTGAATGTCTTGGATTAGTGGTTTCTGATGCTACTCTTTGTTTCATGATTTAATTAATTACATCTTTGAAATCAGTCCACATTGTCTCTTTATTATTGTACGACTACGACATGAATATGTTTCCGAATTCGATAATATCCTGTTGTATATGGTCTATTTATGGTTCTTTTTGTAGGTTTCGATCTCTTAGCTCTACATGGGATATCTACCAATACAATATCGTGATCACTATTTCCTATTGCTGGTATAGGTGTACAACGATATTTTACGCAAGGATATGGAGTAAATGAACACGAGACCAATACATATGTGAACTCCGACTGCAATAATTTTGATGAGCTGTATGGCCATTTCGGAAATTAATTCCTCTTCAGCAGCACTAGAACCCAAATATAGGAAATCCATAATTTCAAAAAATGTTTAAAATGCATAAAACCAAACGAAATACGAATAATCAGTAATATCAAATATAGCTAAGGACAAAACTATGATAAAGGGAGTTAAACCTATGAATGATGGATGTTTTGTTAGTATAAAATCTAATGTATTTTCGTTTCTTGTCGGGAAGTCCACTACTTGTTCCAAACCGTTCTCTGCGCTGGTCTCGAGGTATGCTTTATTTACCTTCAGTGGATATTGTTTGGTTTTATAGATTTATCTTTCCAGTTTATATCTGGTAGGTTGTAATCATCAACTATTAAGAATATATCATTTTTTGTTCCTGAGATTTAAAAGTTCTTCTTTGTAATAGTCATTGCTTTTGTCAGTTGCTTTACAATTCAACTAGCTTATTCTAAATGTTTACTTTTATAGATGTCTCCAAGTTGCAGATCCTTTTTAGCTGTGTTGAATACTCTCCCATGTGGATCATATGGTAAATCTCGCCTCTCTATATCGAAATCTGAATATGGTGGAAATATTTCACTACTTTTAATACTTGAGTCTAGCCATGTCTCTTTTCCCAGTATTATGTCTGCGTTAGTTGTTTCTATGATGGTTTCTAGAAAGTCACCCCTTTTTCTTAGCCTTTGAAAGTTATATTAAAGAAATACAGTGCCTTTTTGTCGTTCTTTTCACAGTTGGCGTCGATTTGTCTTTGGTGGTGATGTCATTAGCGGTTCTACTGACTGGTTGGCGAAAATAAAGCACTAATAGGTATTGTATATGAAAAAGAAAGGAAATGGGGTAAATGTCAAGGAGACAACATCCCATATCCAGGTTAAAACGACCAAAAACAAAACATCTAGGGGTCACCATATGGTCTTCAACACAGTGAGGAACCTCACACCATATAGTAAGCCCTAAATGGCCCCGAAAAGGTAAAATAGTGAATAAATCAATGGAAACAAACCACATCCAATAACCCAAATATGAAGAAACTAAAATTTTATAAGAAGACAAGGACAAGCCAATGACCAACATATTCCTGACTTGGGACAGGCGCAAAAATTGCGGTGGGGTTAAACTCGTTTTCTTGGATCCAAACCCTCCCCCTATGTGTGGTAAATGGCTAAAAATAAATACAAAAAAAGACTCACAGTAAAAATCAAACTAGAAAAAAGTCCAACTTATCAAGACGAGTACCCTTACAATGAAGTACATAAAACATGACGAGAATACACACAGGTACTGTCCGGACAAATGCTCGCAGTTACTGACAGCTAGCTAAGAAGACTATGATATCAAGCCTTCTTACATATTCATGCTCGAGTATGATGTTAATGGAACGGATGGTTCCGACAAGCTACCCATTTGATATTTGTGTAGATAAATTAATTAAACTATTACTTTTATTAGCGAACCATTTGAGACGAACTGACTGTGAACTGTGGAGGATCACCACGTCCTGTGCAGTACTAAAGACCTCTACATTTCTTGCAGACTGATCAGGGGTCGTTTATAAGGCTAAATTTCCTGCCCCTAGCCATGCCTCCTATTTTTCAGTGACAGTTAAAGTTTGCCTCAGTTGTTCCTTCCTCCTTTACATCTGTCTTCTGTTACTGATAACATTTTAGGGGACGGCCATTTGATTTTCAGGCGATTTTGTAAATAAATAATTTAATCTTGGTGCCAGTAAAAATAAATATTCTAATCCTACTTAGCATTAAAATAAATAATTTTTCAAGGCAAACTCGCCCAAGCCATCCCCTGAATAATAATTAAATGTCCCTGAATTGATTAACGTGCTCTCGTCCATATATACTAGCTGAAATATTGCTGAGTGTACTTAAGAAATAAAGTAGAAAAAATGCGGTTAAAATTGGCGAAATGGTCTCCTTAGACGATATGAAAATTTGTTTATGTCATACACATGTTAATCAAAGTGCTTAAAGCCCTTATAGAAAGGTTGCTTTCAAAGATTTAAGTAGACTTGGTACAAGCTCCTCTTGTCGTTTATCCTTTCTATTTTTTGCTATAAAGGTGTGCAGTAAACTATCCACACTTGTTTACTATCAAACAGTGTTACAAATATTGAAAAGAAGAAGTCACAACATATAAAAATTCCTGACCAGCCAGCACTATTTGAACTAAATGCAAATTCGTAAGACCTCAAAATGTTTCTATTTTTAAAAGTGACTACAAGACTAGAATTTTCAAGGTTAAATTAACGATATTAATGTGGACTAAAAGTCTATAAACGAACAAGCAACGGCAACAGGTTGTTTCATTTCAGTCACGGATGAAAAAAATACGCCGTCTAAAGCCTAGAGTTACACGACTTCCGTTAACGAGTTAAAACAAATCTTCGGAAGGTTAAAAATATAGCTTGTCAAAAAAGGCAACCCAGAATAAGGCCTCTGACAATGCACAGACAGTGAAACACAAAACTCATACGTTGAACTAAGCTTTTGTCAATTCTACTTCCGTTTTGTCCATTCAGCACCTGTTGCGCATGCGTCTGTATCAGAAATTTGTTTACATGCCGTTCAAGAAATCGAAACGCTCTCGTGTTTATGTAAAATCGTTTCTCCGTTAAAACGTTTTATCCATTTAATTGCAGGATATCGATTATATTAGCAAAGATGCACTTTATTTAATCCGCTAAAGATTCCGTGCAATGACAAACCATTCTTCCGAAATCACTCAAAGTTTACCGATGATAATTTTCCGTTAAGCAAGGACGTATAATAAGTCCTTGCGTTAAGGGGGTGTGTCAATCGTTTTTCTTGAATAATTCTTTTAAATGATCACCAAATTCTTTCAAATCTGTGTGAATTACTTTATTTTCTCACTAAATCATTGTTTAAATTCAAAAATATGATTTTTTTCAATCTGGTTTTTCAAATCGAAGCACCTGTTTTTCTTCATAGTGCATTTCAACTGACAGGGTCATGACATTAGAAAGCGTTGCAATGCAACCTTTCTAAAAACAGCCATCATTTTCATTGCGTATAGTCACATGTACAGGAATTCTAAAACGTTCAGATTCGCTCATTTGTTTAATATACGGAAAGATATCCTCAAAATGCGGAGGATCACGACACATTACTGCTGGGATACGGATTCCAAATCAGAGGGGTAAACAGATCTGCTGTCACAAGCTATCTGTGCAGGCCTTATCGCATATTCCACAAGGGAAGCGCGACCGACGTGGACCAGGATTTTGTTCGAGCTTGTTTGATTGGTAAAAGAACTAGTTAACATGTGCTTCAATCTTTTATTGTCAATTGATGTTTTATATGCCGTAACCAGTAATACACATTATCGTATTGTTATTGTCTTGTGTACTATTCAGTTAATACAAATTCACTCCGTTCTCTATGCTTGTGTGGTAGAAAGGGTAGTGATTGTTCTATTTCTAGTTCTGTTCAAGTGACTTCCAGTTCCTGTCACGTTTCTTCACTTCCGGTTGACATAATTTCAGGGTCCATTTTGAGTTGCCATTAAACGCACCACCTCATAGCACAACTTAAAATACGTGATGAATGGTTCAAAGGAAATGCAATTTATTTTTTTTTAATTCTCAGCACATCTTAAATATCAAAGTAACTTGAAAATGCAAGAACTGCAAACACTTTAGACTTGAACGTCAATAATCACACTTTGGTTTTAAACATATTTATTAGTTAAGTAACATACAAATATCATACATTTACATATAATAACAACAAATAGGATTTTGAAACAAGTTTAACAATGCTTTTATAAATGTGTATCCATATTAAAAAGACAAAGTATATTCATATAATAAATTGCATGCTCAGAATATTCATATATGCTAAGAAAACCATATTAATAAGATATAACAAAGGGTTTAGATAGAAAGATATCAAGGAATAAACAATGTGAAAAATAAAGGAATTTGTATGAGATATTCAGTGACTCAAGAATTAAAACGCTTAGTTTTGATGATGAATTTTTGAAAGAGCTTAAAACATTCCCAGTTTTGTTCATCAGATAGAACAGTGGATCCAAAAATAAGAAGATTTGTATCTACTAAAACATTCAAATTCATATTCATAAGAGAAATCAGCATATCTTGTATAGCATTAAGATATCTTTTACAATAAAAAATATAATGCTGACCTGATTCAATTTTATCACAAACACACCTGGGTATGGCACGCCAAAGCCACAAAAATTAGATAAAATAGCATTCTCTCAGGTAATGCTATCTTATCTGAATTTTTGTGGTTTTGGCGCACATTATCAGACATACATTATCAGGTTTCCTCATTACCTCCTGATAAGTACTTTTAAATATTTTATACATAGGTCTCTATGAAATCTATGTGGTAATGATGTTTTATCTTTAGATAACATAGCATTTTCTGTTAATACAGTTTTATCTTCATTTTTGTGGCTTTGGCGTGCTAGTAAATGTATTATCTGTTTTCTGATATCAACCAATCAGACGTAATATCTGTGGGAAACTGTATTATCTGATTTATGTTGCTACCAATCAGATATAGATAGATAAATTTCAATAACTTATTAAATTCAATCTTTCATATCAAATTATCTATTCTGAAAAACTATGTTATAATGATCCTAGAAAATTTTGGAATTGTAACATACATGCTACTTGCTTAACGTTAGGCATAGTTATAACTCTACGTGTGACTAAAGTATAGCTCGCTAGACATACTAACTACTGAAACGGATAGGGTAATATAATTTTAGCTTATACAACGAACAGTTGATAACGAGGAAACGGATAGTGTAATTTGTCTCTTACTATTTAACATTTAACAAGCTGCTGGTTATATATTAACTTTTAACGAAGTGATAGTGTGCAAATATCTTAACCTGAAGATTGTTTTAATATAAATTAACTGTAACGAGAGGTGGGATTGTAATTTTATGATTTTTATGGTGGATTATATGGAAGATTTTATATATATAGGGTCAGAGAATTATTTGTGCGATGCTTTTAACTATAATGGAAATATTGTAATGGACTTTTAGGCTTTTAGCTTTTAATCCGACTTTAAGTCAATTTTATCCAACGAATAATTGGAGTGCTCCAGCAAAATGGAGGAATGTACCTGAACAGAACAGAACAGAACATAATTTCTTTCATTTTCTTATCCATTTGCCATTTGTAACGAATTTTGTTTTAGCGAGTGTATTCTGTTTTTTCTCTTTGTCGTTGTAAAATCAGTGTATGGAATAAAGACTTGTCAATATATAATAAAAATTACAACATCACAATATTTCATTGTTAAAATTACCTGTTTTGACATCCACTTACCTGTGATCGTTACATGAATGTATATTCTATGAAATATACATGCAATATGACATCCACGCAGAATTGAATACTTGTAATTGTTGTTTAATTAATGTTTGCATAAAACATTACTTAAATGGATCATGAAAAAAATAATAAGTGATTGTCAGATTGAATCTGCAGTGTAAATTTGAGATATTTACAAAAACAGGAAAACAGCAAACACCTACAATGGCCAGGAACTACAATCACATGCCACAATTTACAAGCAAACTGCACCAGAAAAACAATAATGAAAACAAGAGACAAACATAAATAACGATAGGAACTCGGGATAGCCGGACTTGGTACCGGCACCAGCAAAAGCCAGTGGTAGGGTTAAACCGGTTTATGGGTACCCAAACCTCCCCTTTCTCTATCCCGTTTCCCTATAGTATCATAAACACGCGAATAAAACCCAATACAGGTAGACTACTAACTCAATGACCACTATCTTGGAACAGAAAAAGCATAAGACAAAACGTAATTTTGAAAGAAGGGTCAAAGAGTGCTCGCCGCTAAACTGCCGGCTAGCTCAAGGAATCTAGTCTGCTGGTAAAAAACTGTCGCACTACGGAAGAAAAATCAAACTCAAAACTTCCCGAAGGGTTTGGTAAAGAGTCTTCATGTATTTCAGCAGACATCGGCAGTATCAGTGAGAGGCCAGTATATATGTAAAGTCTTCAGGTCACTGGAATCCAAAGCTTATTTAACGGATTTGTTCAGAATATCTCGTCGATATCCACTATTACGTAAAGCATGTAAGTTACGTAAGTTATATATTCTTATTATTTCTATCAGAATCATGAGTATTGAATGTGTATCTGAGGCAGTCTTTGTGTTTGCACATTTTGTGTTTATTTATCAGGATTATGTTGTTATTTGTTTTTTATAATATCAGACGTTTAAGAGCTCTTGTGAGCTCATGTTTGTTTGTTAATTTGTATAAGCTATGACTTTAAAAATACTACTTACTTACTTAATGGATGTTTAATTTATTGAAATGGGGGGTATGGAAATCTTTCCAACTTTTGCCTATTTCTTGCAGGATCTAAGCAAAGTTTGTTTTTATATAGTAGTTTTACCATGCTAACTTTATCAAACCTTAATTATTTATTTATATATTATTCAACCACGTGCGAGACCAGGAAGTAATTTTTTTTCTCACAGAACACTCGGATAAAAGTAAATGAGAATGTTAACAGTGATAATGAATCTATGGAATTAATAAAATATATATTAAAGAATATATATCAAATGTGCACATTTCATATTTCAAAGCTTCTAGTTGCTTGTAGTCAAGGAATCGTTTACTTAGCGAATGAAATTGCATGTAATACGACGGAAGTTCTTCAATGGGCACAATAAATTATTACATACGGATCGGACATCTATCATTAGATAGTTCATTACCTGTTAACAGATAAGCAAGTTCATTCCCAGTTATGATACGCAATTTCATTACCTATTACCTCCAGAAAAATGTTTTATCTCTTTATTGCATAGAGACCTATGTTAATTTTTTTCCATATTTAATTATCAGGAGGTCATCATATTTTATCTGCGCCAAAACCACAAAAATTCAGATAAGATAGCATTACCTGAGGTAATGCTATTTTATCTCATTTTTGTGGCTTTGGCGTGCCATACCTGGGTGATTCAACCAAATTTTTCAAAAATAAATTTACTTTTAAAGAACTACAGTTCATTCGTAACCGTGCATGGCAAATTTGACCAAGTCTGCTTCCAGAGTAATAAAAAGAAGGACCTTTCTAAGTTCATAATATTGATTTCTGAATTGAAGTGGGAATAGGTTGAAGACACCAATTCGTTTAGAATAATAATAATATAGTTATCGAAGAGTTCCCTGTGTATTAACAAAGCTTCACCCACAACTTGACAAAATTTCCTTTGAACACTATGCACTTTTTGAGCGAGTAGATCTGATTAATAAATCTATGAATGAATCCGAAATTTCGAAATTTTCATATATAATGCAGTACATTGATGTACAACATGACCTATGGTTATACAATAATTATGCTAATGTTGTAAGTCGTTGTTGGCTTGGTATCAAATTTGACATAAAGGTTGCCCTTTAATAGTGTGATAATGAAACCTTTTGATGTATGTAATCATTTAGCCATCCTACTTGACTAAATTTTATCTTGGGGCAATTTATATTTGTTTTTATCTATTTTATTTATCGTCATATGTTGCTGAATTACCATCGAAATGAGAAACGAGTAGTATCAATGTATTTAATCGTTTTATTTACTTTGCTCTTTTGATGTATTAGGTAATTAATACAAATTTATACCATAAAAAAGCTCAAATGGAAAAGTTTGCTATGATGAAAAGCACGTGTTCAGTACACTGGACTTTTCTTATTGATCTTATATTTGAAACATTCGGAGGAGCGTTTTATCAACGGCAAGCTGGTATACCAAAGGACACGAATAGTGCTACTCTATATACTGCTTGTTTTTATGCATTTACGAGACTGAATTTCTTCAAAAACTTGTTAAGGTTCATAAGACAAAGATGCTAGATCATTCAGCCTCGCTTATGGATAGATACACTAATAGTTTTCTTTCAGTTGATAATGCATCTTTTGCTTAATTGAAACCATCAATATATTTTCCAGAATGAGGGTAAAAAAAACTACCGAACATCATTGTCAATAACAGAGATCCAAAGTGCAAAAATACAAAACAGGTCCAACCCATCGAAAAAATTGTAAACAGCAATGGCCCTGACTTGGTATGGGCATTTCAAAAGAATATTGGTTTAAACTGGTTTTATGGCTCGCATTCCCTCCACTTTATTTGCCGTTGTGTCCGTTAGCAACTGAACTGAATGGTCCTAGATATGTATTAAAAATCTTCTGTGTAATGATCATTTGAGGCGGAATTTTTAAAGCCCAAATTAATCAGGCGGTCACGGAAGTAACTATGCTTATGTGAGAAAATCCGAATAATTGGTGTTAGCTCTCGCGTAATGAATCAATTGTGAATCATACACTCCGTGTGCATGAGAAGTAGGAATACTACTCTCAATGTTAGCTAGGAAATTGATAATTTTCAAACTTAAGTCGTCCCTTGTGTCGAAACTTTAAGTTCTAAGATGACTGATTTCTTTAAATTTGAGATGTAAGTCTAAAAAAGTTTTAGATCTAGTAGTTTCTTCTGTTTCCTTAATCTCTGATTCTTGAGGATATATTGACGGGATCCATTTACCAAACGATGTGTTATATAATTGAAAGAACAGAGGTTGAATATTCTAGCATCTTATATTTTTGGGGCCTTTACAAGTCGTCTGTCTCGTAGTAGGTATGAGAACAAGTCTAATAGTAGAGGAGCACAATTCATGGCCATTGGCATACCAGCTTGCTGTTAATAAGCAGAACCTACGAATGTGACAAATATATTATTAATTAGAAAATCAAGCATACTGCACACTCGTTTTTCATCGTAGCATACTTTTCCTTTGAAATTTTTTGAAAAATGTAGATTTATATCCTAATGCAACAAATTTCTTTGAATCGACAAACCCTTTAGTGTTAGAGGCAAAGGAGACAACTAGAGATCAATATCACTTTTCAGACTTACTTCTCGAACTAGACGAAAATAGTCATTTCAGTGCCAACATTTACGACAAAAAAGATGAATTTATTTTAAAAATTATCAATTCGGAAACCCTAAAATGGAGAGAAATAGCTCACGGAGTGCATTCACAATTAATTCCTTACGCGAGAGCTAGCACCAATTATTCGTATTTTGTCATTTGGCACACTTATCTTTTCACCAACCCAGTTGTCAGTATTTGGATGCTGATTTCATTTGTAAACTTTCAATATCTAAATTAAATATAATTGTGTTTAGAGCTAAGGAGTATGTACTCTTGCACGACTCTGTCCTGAGCTGATTTTGGCTATTATTTTTAGACCCTATTGGTAATTTGTCAGTTTTTACATATACTTCGGTAATTGGATTTCAAAATGTTTTGATTTTGTCTGCACTGAAGAGACATCAGTTTTCAAAATGACAAAAACTAAATTCACAGTATCTTCGGTAATTTGTTATTTATTACCACTAGGTCGATGCCTCTGCCGGTGGACTGTTAGTGGCCGAGAATATTCACCAACACAGTTACCGGTATTTCGGTGCTTGTCCGACCCAATCAGTTCATCTGGAAACTTTCAAAATCTAAATTAAAAGAAATTTTCTTTAAAACTAAAAGGAGTGTCTCCCTCTTGCAATGCATGTAAGCTCTTGCAATGGCCATTTGAAGAAACTAAATTCACAGTAACTTCAATATTTTGTTATCTATTTCCGTGACCGCCTTATCAATTTTCGTCTCAAACAATGATTTAAGTAGACTTCTTTGAAGATATATTCGGTCGCATCTGTGTCTCTGTGATTCAAGATTATTTTTTATTTAGTACTGGAATGAGCATGGCAATTGCGGTTGATATGCAGTTGGACATTACCGCAATGGAAGTTGAGGGTTTGGGCATCATTAACCGGTTGTACCATCATTTCTTTTGAGAATGTCTGTACAAGGATAGAACCATTTCACTTTATAATTTTTTTCCAGTGGTTTTGCACCAACTTTGTGTTTTTGCCCGTTGGGTTGTGGCTCATGACAATTCTGTTCGGCAATTTTGCTATTACACTCATATATCTTTCATGTCTTTAGTGACATAAAAACGAGCAAGTTAAAAAGCGGTCTCCATAATAACATGCTGAACGCTTAATGGTGCAGCTTTATTCCACAAACATGTTATATAACAATATTTAAAACTTATAATTGCAGTCTTGTGGATCGTGGTTACAAGTATGTCTTAACTTCTCATCGGCAAATCCAGTTACACCTAAAGCAATAGGTTATTCTATCAAAGAGAGGCCAGAAGGAACGATGAGCAAGTAGTCAGAAAATGTCATCATATCCCCGGATGACAAAGAGTCCTTTTAACTGGCTACTTTTAAAGCGTTTTTTCCTTCCAGAATTCGGTCTTTGTTAAAGGTGTGATGGTCAACCACTTAAATCACCCTTTAGGTGAGTTTTTTTTTCAATTTGTGATCTGGAAGACAAGTCGTTCTTGTCATCAAGATAAAAGATAAATAAAATTTTAATCACTAAACGGAGACTTTTAAATGGATAATGGAGTTAGGCAGATACTGTCTCCACAAAATGTAAAACCCTGTCTTATTGCACAAACTTCAGATCAAAAACACAAATTTGTTGACATTCTTTAAATATTTCGATGTATTGTGATATCGGTGAGAGACTATTTTTTTTTTTTGTTAAAATGTTTGCCCTGCCAACTGTGTACTTCATAATCGCCATAAACTCTTGAATGTTTTCCACAGGTCCTGCAGCGTATTGGTTGAGAAATTAACGTCAATTCAAAATTTTACTATAACAACATATATGTTTTATTAAAATTTTGTCTTTGTCAATTCAAAATTTAACTACAACAACCGCTTGTTATAGTAAAATTTTGACTTGAAAAAGACAAAATTTTAATAAAGCATAGGGTTATTATAGTAAAATTTTGAATTGACAAAGACAAAATTTTAATAAAACATACGCTGTCAATATTAATTTGTACAATTTTAAATGAAATGTTCACCAGACACATGTCCCGTTAGTTAAAAAAATGTTCAAGTCTCTTTCCTCAGATGTTGAATATACTAGACATATTAAGATGCTCTTTTTATGGCCATATAACTATTTTTTTGTATATCTTTCTTAGTGTTTTTGCTCATGAATGTACCTGGATTACGAATCACTTGTTGTATCATTGTGCTATTTCCAATGTATGTTTGCCATGTTTGCAACATGACAGACATAAATAATTTAATTCAATAAAGCACAACATTTAGTTTTACGAAATATGTATCAGCAGTTTGCAAAAACACTGAAATATAACTAAATGCGCGAAAGATGAGGGTCTCTCTGGTTTGAAGATGAAAGAAAATTAATCATCTAAAAATTCATTTCAAGTAAATTATAAAAAGCCCAAAGACGGGAAAGATAAAGATATACAATGTAATTTATTAAGTTTCGCGAAGAAAGAAATGAGTTTTTCACTCGAACATTTTTTTTCACGGAAAGACAAAATCATTTGGAGATCCTCATAAATGCAAAAAGAAACAAAACAAAAGAGAAAAACATATTGTTTACCCTTTAACGTAGGAAACAACGGCTGCAAGCGATATGTATAGAAAGATAAACAAGCCGCAAATTGCGTCCGGAAATTTGTCGGATTCTTTTGAAAGCAAACCACATATTCTGCTTATAGTAATTAGCATAAATATTGGCACAAGAACTATCGGAATACTTCGTATACTGAATATAGACCGTAAACGTTTTATGGTAGGCACTTTTTGTTCTTTCGGAGAAACCATAAATAATCTCTCCCTTGGCTCGAAACTTATTTGACCAAATCGGAAAAAGTTAAAATCATTCCATGATCTCAATTTTCCCGGTGTAAACACAAACTGTCGGGTATGTATATTTCTGTTTTGAATAGCTTCTCGTAAAAATTCCACTAGTATAACACTCGACCAATTCGAGACTCATGTCATCTTCCTGTAGATCTTCGAGAAATCGACATGCTGATCTAGCTTTGTCCACGAAATCCTCAAGCGATTTCTTGTAAATGTCCACAGGTGTTAAATTCTCTTGTTCAACTATTGTCATCAATTTTATTTTCAATTCTGCCGATATTTGCAGTTCTTCCAGGATCATGCTTGAAAAGTTTATGTTCGTGAATGCAAAATTTGCAAATGTCAATATCAAATTCAACACACCTGTTTTGTGAAACCAACCAATTCCGTTCACATACTTTGCACGTGCTAAAGTATTGTTTCGAGCTGTATCGTTTCCTCCCTTGGGATCTACATTGCGGACATCTGAAAAGTCGTCCAGATGACGAAGAATGTCGGACAAAGTCTTGAAGACACTAAAAACAAACAGAATGGTGAAAAGGGAGAATTCTGGGATATTTATGCTAGTCCATACATATTGGATATTGCAGGATCCGTTCCCGTAAACGTTCTATCGACTCGTCTTTCATTGTTTCTTGTTCTGCAATAAAACATAAAAAAAATATTTAAAAAATCCTTTACATATTATGTCTTTCATAAACGTGGCTAGGTAGGCTAGTTGTGAAAAATCAGTCTCGACTTCATAACTTCAAAATGATACCTGCAATCCCGGCTCTACCTAAAAGAATGTCTTCATTGGTTCAAAGGCATGAACAATATTTTCGTCTAACTCCGTTTATTCAATCTTAAACTAATTCAAACTAGAAGTGGTGCCATCAGAAATGATGGCCATTCCCGCACTCCCTGTTTGACAAAGAAAACAGTTGCTATAGACCCTGGGTGTAATTTCCCGCAACAATTTGGAATTTAAATTATGGATAATCACTATTTGTTACTAAAAAAGAATACAAGGATATATGGTTGCTGGGAAGAATTACCAAAAATAAGAGATTTTTGAGAATTTCAAAAAGTTTACCAAAATTGGAATCCAATATTTTGTAAAAACCAATTGATGAAAATGTTTCTCCTAATTCAAACAAATTATTAACTTATTCTCTACTCAAAGGCTTGTGGTCGATACAGCAACTTCCTCAAAAGAGCTCGGTTGCTTACAAATAGACTACTTTAGCAAGGGTATGTAACCAAAATCTAGCTAAAGTCATCACTACAGAAGTTTTACGGTCGACATCACGATCTTGTGGATCGCTATGGGATATATGTTTTCCGGATGACAACAGATCTTTCCCTTTACAACTAAAATTTGTTTTTCCTCTACCGGATTTGACTTTACTAGCGGAGTTGACATGTTCAACACGGCGGACGCCTTGCAGAAGCAGGCTATGCATACACTACCGGTACACCTGATTTCAACCATGATTTTTATTGGGTCCGTGTTGTTCATCTGTATGTGTGTCCTCATTTTCGTTTTTTGTCCCGTACTCATGTGGTGTCCTTGTTTCTTAGTCATGTTAGTGTTCCCGATGTTGCCATTGTCCATGGATTGTTTGTTCTTTTGACTGATGGTTCGGTTCTCACTTACTTAACGGATGCAAGCAGAATATCTTGTCGATATCCCCTATTACGTAAAGAATGTAAGTTACGTCCCAGCTTTTCTGGATTTTAATCAAGTTCCGGCATTCTTTAACAGCATTTCTGTAAAAACGAGGATTAGAAATGCCTTTAGTAATAAGCTGTTTGCGAGTAACGCCATATTTAGATACATTTGTAAGACCCGTTTTTGTTGTATTAAGGAAATTGTCTGACAGGAAATAATACTTTCTTTAACCATGTTAACAGTCATATGCAAAATATTAACATAATAATAACGCAGAGTGAAAAGGAAAGGAAATGGGGTGAATGTCAAGGAGACAACATCCCATATCCAGGTTAAAACGGCCCAAAACAAAGCATCTAGAGGTCACCGTATGGTCTTCAACACAGTGAGGAACCTCACACCATATAGCAAGCCCTAAATATACAGTATCGTTCACAGATGTCTCGATTCTTTGTTTTTTATGAGGCCTCAATTGTCAAAAGTGTTGCACTTAGCCACGCTGGCTTTCCTCCTTCTTTGCGAGAACTGTTTTACATTTCAAATGAATTTGTTAATGCAAATTCGAGCTGATATCAAGATAGACATTGATATTCCTGGTATTCTATTAGAGATACAATTAGATTTTCATATGTCTTTTACATTGTCAATGTCAACAGGTAAATTTATTTATTCACAATTTCACAAAACGTGTATTTCAATTTTTTCGAAAATATTCTGTTAGTTTGTTATTCCAGATGTTTTTGGTATATTTCCCATAAAACAAGACAATTTAGTGTCTTGTATTTTTAAATGCGTTTCTGTAGCTAACCAAGTCTTTCGATTTGTTTTTTTTTTGAGCGAGTTGATCTGAATTATAGCAAATCTTTTAAATTCCTCCAAACTTTGTATAACCAGTATATATATACTTTGATGTTTAACATGACCTATGGTTGTAATATTATAATTATGCTAATGATGTAAGTATTTGTTGGTTTTGTATCAAATACCAGGTGAGTTATTTGACATAGAGGTTACTTCAACCTACTTTTAATCGTGTGGTCATGTAACCTTTTGATGTATATAGCCTTCCTACTCGACTAAATTGTAACTTCGAGCGATTTATATTTGGTTTATACTGTTTATAGTAAACGAATTCGCTTCAAAATGAGACATGTCATTTGTCGTAGTATGTTGCTGAAATATATTTCATTATATCATGTATATGAA
>MJUU01064036.1:3617-19909 GCA_002080025.1 Modiolus philippinarum
GGAGATGTGCATGAAGAAATATAATTATTGTTCAAAACCAGGAAGGGGAGATAATTGAACTTCGACTTTTCATTGATTCCCCATGTATGGGTTACCTCGTAAGCGCAACTCCTCTTAAACCACTTGGAAGAATTTAATGAAACTTTACACAAAGTAAGAACACTATATGGAGATGTGCATGAAGGAATATAATTATTGCCAGAAACCAGGAAGGGGAGATAATTCAACTTTGAGTTTTCATTGATTCCCTATGTATGGGTTACCTCTTACGCAAAACACTTCTTAATCCACTTGAAGGTTTTTGATGAAACTTTAGACAAAGGAAGAACACTATTTGTAGATGTGTAAAATGTCAAATAGGCTGAAAAGGGTGGATTTTATATTTGTCTGATTTAGACAGAGTGTTTTCATTGGAACCCTTGTGAAAAGTTTTTTCTTGAAGATTATATCATTGTGTCCACACTTGTACTGTGTCCGCACCTGTATTGTGTCCACACCAACTTAATTTTGTACTTACCATATCGATTCAGGGTTCAATGAGCAGGGGGTATCTTTGGCTGCCATTCGGCGACAGCTCTTGTTTTTATACCTTTTATTTAGGCATATATGGGTTTATATGTTGTGTTGTCTAGTATTGGTCCCTTTGTTGGACAAAGGATGGCAGGGTTTAGAAGAGCACTTTGCCCAGTATGTTATGCTTGTTGATAACCCCACATAGATGACAAAAATGATGTAAAACAGGAGATGGTTGTAGCCTTGTTCATCATTTTGCAAGTGAATTCCGCTTAAACCGGTGCTAGGGGCTGACTTGAACTTACTATGAGGTAAGAGTGTTTGCTCTTTGTTGAAGGCCTCATGGTGACTTCAAGATGAAGAACAACAATGAAAGCGTATTCCATGTGCTTAATCTTACCATATATTTACAGGGATTTTGTCCCATGTACATTTACTCCATATCCCTTTATTTGTTTATTCATTATTTGTCATGTGGAAAGCTTAACCATTAGCTTTTTAACTCTCTAATATCTAGTTATTTCTTTAAATCAAACCCTGGATTTAATGAATTAATTTTTAATATTATATTTTATAGATAATTTGCCAGACAACAAAGAGACAGAGTTTGATGTACAAATGCAACAAAGTATTAGTGCTCTACAGGAAATCAGTTCAAATATGGCCAAAGATGTGTCGATCCTGTACACTCCACAGGATCTCCCATCCAAAAATATGAAAATGGTTGATCCAAGACAAATATATAAAGATTTAAAAAAGGCTCGTTTGAACTGGTAAGTTATCAGAAAATAATTGTCCCCCGCCGCAACACGATTATAATGCTCAGCGTCCGTGTGTCGGTGCATCTGTCTGTCCGTGTGTCACATTTTTTGTGGGCACAACTCCTCAGAAACCGCTTTTCAGAATTTATTCAAATTTTACAGGATTGTTAGTCACCATTAGTACTAGATCATATTTCATCGTCGTTTTGATTCGTCAAATTTTGTGGGAGTTGTGGGACTTTGATTATTTCCACATTGTTAAACAATGGCAAATCTTGTGGAGGCATTTCCTCAGAAATGGCTGGTCAGAATTAATTCAAACTTCACAGGATTGTTAGTCACCATTAGTACTAGATCATATTGCATCACCATTTTTATTCGTCAAATTTTGTTGGAGTTATGGGACTTTGATTATTTCCACATTGTTATACAATGGCAAATCTTGTGGATGCAACTCCTCAGAAACCTCTGGTCAGAATTCATTCAAATTTTACAGGATTGTTAGTCACCTTTAATACTAAATCATATCGCATCGCCATTTTGATTCGTCGAATTTTGTTGGAGTTATGGGACTTTGATTATTTCCACATTGTTATACAATGGCAAATCTTGTGGACACAACTCCTCAGAAACCGCTGCTCAGAATTCATTCAATTTTACAGGATTGTTAGTCATCATTAGTACTAGATCATATGGCATCGCCATTTTTATTCGTTAAATTTTGTGGGAGTTATGGGACTTTGATTATTTCCACATTGTTATACCAAGGCAAATCTTGTGGACGCAACTCCTCAGAAACTACTAGTCCGAATTCATTCTAATTTTACGGATTGTTAGTTGCCATATGTACTAGATCATATCACATCGCCATTTTCATTCAACAAATTTCACGGGAGTTATGGGACTTTATCTACTTAATGCATACTACAACATAGGAAGACTTTATGGACACATCTCGTCATAAACCAATTAAGGATTTTGCTGAAATTTTGCTTGGCTGTTTGCCACCTTATGCAGTTTATCATATCCTGCCGCCATTTTGATTTGCAAAATTGTACATGAGAAATGGGACTTTATCGACTTTACTGCAGCGGCAGGGGATATAGCCACGCGTAGCAATCTTGTTTATTTTACTATAAACTGTGAACACGATTTATTTTACTATAAACTGTGAACATGATTTATTTTACTATAAACTGTGAACATGATTGAGTGTAACTAAATATTGAAATATTTCTGATCTGTTGCAATAAGAATATTGCATTTCATTTGTTAACAAGGTCATGTTTCCTTAATTATACCCCTTCTCCATAGGAGAGGGGATATGCTGTTTTACCTTTGTCCCTCATTAAGCCTGTCTGTCAGGTACATCTGACATCAAGAATTTCTCAGCTTGTGTATGTAGTAATGATTTGATATTTGGTCTGAAGCTTTGGTATGATGAGTTGTACCATGTCTCTTCTTTTCAAGTTCGTCACTCTTTTACTTCCTGTTTGGTTGATAACTTTTTTTCCCATGATTGCCATATATTGAAATTTTTCATTAATAATTTCTCAGCTTGTTTATTTAGTAATTATCAGATATTTTGTCTGAAGCTTTTATATGATGAGTTTTACAGTGTCCGTCAGTCATGTACTTCCTGTTTACCAATAACTTTGATATATTTTCTTGATGACTAAATCATTTCATTATGTCCATGTTTGTACTGTGTCTACACTTGTATTGTGTCTACACTTGTGCTGTGTCTACACTTGTATTGTGTAGAAACACGCTTAAATTTGCACTTGCCATATTTATTCAGGGTTCAATGAGCAGGAGTATACAGCTCTTGCCATTATTATTGCTGTTAACAACTTTAAATTCGTAACACATGAACACTGTTGTTTGGAGGACCCTTTCAGTGACATCGGCAATTAAATTTTAAAAAGAAATTGAAAATCCCAATACCAGGAATGTAGTACATGTTGAACAAAAATAAAAATTTAACTGAAAACAAGAACACCTAAAATATGGAAAGGTATAACAAGGCAGTTATACATTTGGTGCTCTAACAACACTGTTTTGTTTGTCCCTCTGACTAAACTGTAAGTCTCAGCATAAGGTTTCAAGTGACAATTCAGCCCATACGTCAAACAAAAGAAGTGTTATTTATTTTATACCTAATCAATACTTGTATACAATTAGACTGTCTAAGAACCATGTTCCAGGTCAACAAAACAGAATTTTCAGAGCCATATGTTTCTTGTAGGGATCTTCAAACTTTAATTAATACTGTAAACCGGGAAATTTTCATGACGTGTTTGATATGGAAGCCCGAATATACTTGTCTATTACAGAAGTCAGTGTCAACAATTTTGCAGTGCGAATTCAAAACTCTGCGAACTAAAATCTTGTCATTTTACCGCGAAATAAAGACGACACGAAAATTTTCCAGTTTACAGTAAGCTGAACTAGGTATTTTTGTTGTTGTCTAGTTGAAGATATTTTAAATTTAACTTTTGTATGACAAATTTGAATGCCTATTACAGCAATTTGAACTCAACACTTGAAGCAGTTTATAAATTAAATAGTTTGTAAATACAATGTGCTGCTATAGAAATAAAATTAATGTTTAGTATAAAAAAGTCTAAATGTTGTTTTTAATTTATTTACAGTTGGTTTTCAGTAGATATAGATAATACATCAGAACTGGAGATGACCATGGAGATCAAGAATTCTAAAGTAGGTCACTGTGTGTTAACTGTATATTTAATTTATTTACAGTTGGTTTTCAGTAGATATGGATAATACATCTGAACTTGAAATTACCATGGAGATCAAGAATTCTAAAGTAGGTCATTGTGTGTAAACAGTACCCTCCCCTTTAAGGGGAGACTCCCTCTTAGAAGCATAATCTCCCCCTTTGAATGGATCTCCCTTGAGGGAGATCAAAATCTCTCCCTTTTCTCTTTTTCTCCTCCTGAATCTCCCTCATAGACAAAAAAGGGTCATTTTTTAACAGTATTCCCAAATTTGTTTTGCTTTCTTGGCAAAATTATGACATGTAGTGCATAATTTAAAAATCATGGTAGAATTAAGATTTAAGAAATGATCTAACAGCTTATATAAATAATTTCCTCCATTCCGTATTTTCTTTTCCTTATTTATAAATGCAAATTTTTAGCTCACCTGGCTATGCCAGGGTGAGCTTTTGCCATCACTTGGCATCCGTCGTCTGTCCGTCGTCCGTCGGTCCGGCGTAAACTTTTCATTCAAAGATCTTCTCCTCTGAAACCACTGGGCCAATCGGAACCAAATTTGGTCACAATAGTCCTTTGGTGGTCCCCTTTAAAAAAGGTATCCGGCAGGTCCGTACCTCATCCAAGATGGCCGCCAACAGGGAGCATAGTTTTAACATTGGACCCTATGGGTAAACACATTCAAAGATCTTCTTCTCAGAAACTACCAGTCCAATTATAACCAAACTTAGTCACAATGGTCCTTAGATGGTCCCTTCCAAAAAAGGTATCCGACAGGTCCGTACCTAATCCAAAATGGCCGCCAGTGGGGAACATAGTTTTAACATTGGACCCTATTGGTTAATACATTCAGAGATCTTCTTCTCAGAAACTACCAGTCCAATTATAACCAAACTTAGTCACAATGGTCCTTAGATGGTCCCTTCCAAAAAAGGTATCCTGCAGGTCTGTACCTCATCCAAGATGGCCGCCAGCGGGAACATAGTTTTAACATTGGACCTATGGAATATACATTCAAAGATCTTCTTCTCAGAAACTACTAGTCCACTTAGAACCAATCTAAGCCACAATGGTCCTTAGGTGGTCCCATCCAAAAAATGTATCTGGTAGGTCCGTACCTCATCCAAGATGGCCCCCATCTGGAACATAGTTTTTACATTGGCCCTATTGATTTTAAGGGGAACCTCTGCCCAAATTTTTGAATTTTTATTTGAAAAGTGGTCTGCATGTTTTAATTTCAGCACTATGTATTACTTTAATTATAAGGGGAACCCCTGCCCAAATTTTTTTTGAACGGTGTTCTGTTATGGGTTGTAATGGATGGTGGATCTTTCGGTTGCCATGGAAACCAAACAAGAATACTGTAATTTTAGAAAAAAAAGTATTCTGCTAAATGTTATTTTTCGTTTTTCCTATTGGAAATGCCTTTTATCTATGGCAGCCATGGTCCAGGTGAGCGATACAGGCTCTTGAGAGCCTCTTGTTGTTGAAAAAAAAGGTTGTTATGTAGAATCTCCCCTTAGATGGGCTGGTATGAGGGAGATCTCCCTCATAGCAGCTACCAAAGGTTAACAGGCATGACAGTATAGTAACTCATCCACCTATATACATCAGAGTATTACTTTATCAATTTATCTGCATTACAAGTTTCACAGACAAAGCCTAAATGCCAATTGGACGTGTTATTTCCTTTTAAAACTTTTCATTTTATCTTCTTTGCAACACATCACTCTGTGTGTCTGTCCACCTGTATGCCTTGTAAGCACCCTTCAGGTTAATTTCTCATTGAAAATTGACACATATTTGGGGTTTTATGAGCTAAGTGTAGCACTTATTCAATATTTTGAATTTTTAGAATTGATTTCATCAAGGGCTTTTTTTTTGTTAATACATGTATTTGCTTCTAATAATTTCTCAAACACTGATCTACTTCAAAATATCCCATACATCTACTTTTCATTTTCTTTTGTAGGTACTGGTTGTGTGTATGTCAGAAAAGTTTGTACAGGATCCAAAGTGTCGACGTATGTTCCTGTATGCAGCTGAACAATTAAAGAAACCATTTGCTATAGCTGTTATTGATGAGACATTAGATTTTCAACATACAGACCTCGGATTCAAAATTGGCAATCCGGTATAAAATTCATATACACTCTGATATATTAGAATAGAAAACATGTATTTGTTTATAATTCTTTAATTTTGATTGGATGACATTAAATCTCCAAATTGTAAATTCATGTAATACAGTCACAACCAATAACAACACAGTAGTAAACTGTATATCCAGTGATTTATAAAAAATGCTTGAAAATGTGTTTTTGAGACTGCATTAGAATTTAGATAAGCATATTGTATTTTATGATCTTTAGGGGTAAATCATTTATTTTTTACTCCACTCGACAAGTATTTGGAATACACTTTTTCATTCCATATTTTTTAGTCACAGAATTCTCTGCTCTGAATTGATTCATTTAAAATTTGGTATTCTGCTTTGCTGTAATGAGTTGTGCATTTTAAATAATTTTTAATTCTCTCCAATGTAAACTTTATCAGAGTTGCCAACCATTCTGGATTGCCCACAATATTTCTGAAAAAGGGGCTGTTTCCACAATCCGTATTTTAGCCTGTCCATTCCGGATTGACCCTTCAATTACAAAATAATAATTTGACAAAGAAATTTTGAAATTAGTTTTGAATAGATTGCAGGCACACGTCAAAAATTATGTTTCATTAGCAGACAGTTATTAAGTTTTATGTATGTCCTGTATTAGATGTATGAATTTTCTAAATAAGACATTTGTAGAAACTGGATTGATTGGTTTTATTTAGTATTAAACTAAAGTAAATCATGTCGGAGCTAAGAAACACTGTATTTTACAAAAAATCAAAGTGGAGAAAGTGGAAAGATATCAATTTGTAATTGTTTAATCCAATGTGAATGAATACCATGCACAGTGCAATATTAGCATTTCTGATATCGGCATTGGAATTGTGGATTTAAACCCCATTGAATGATACATGTCATCTAAACTGTTCAGGGAAAATTTTTGGGTTTATCATATATAAAACATTTTTCAATGCAAATTTTACTTGTCTAAATATGCTAAGCTAATACATGTATCCTTTCCTTGTATAAGTACCTTTCTAAAGTGATTCCAATAGATTTTTATGTCTCCCCCCTCTTAAGGGGGAGACATATTGTTTTTGTCTTTTCCTTCTGTCGTCCGTCCGTCACAAAGTTTGTGGACGCCAATTCTCCTACATTTTTCATCGGATTTTAACCAAACTTCACAGGATTGTTTACCATCATGCCTAGTTGTGCATCTCGTCTCGCCGGATTGATGGGCTAATTTTTGGTGGAGTTATGCCCCCTTTTTACTTAGAATTTTGCGAAATTTTGTTTGTGGACGCCAATTCCCCTACATCTTTGATCCGATTTCAACCAAACTTCACAGGATTGTTGACCATCATGCCTAGTTGTGCATATCGTCTCGCCGGATTGATCTGGTAATTTTTGCTGGAGTTATGCCCCTTTTTGACTTAGAATTTTGCAAAATTTAGTTTGTGGACGCCAATACTCCTACATCTTTGATCCGATTTCAACCAAACTTCACAGGATTGTTGACAATCATGCCTAGTTGATTATATCATATCGCCGGATTGATCGGCTAATTTTTGCTGGAGTTATGCCCCTTTTTGACTTAGAATTTTGCGAAATTTTGTTTGTGGACGCCAATTCCTCTACATCTTTGATCCGATTTCAACCAAACTTCACAGGATTGTTGACCATCATGCGTAGTTGTACATATCGTCTCACCGGATTGATCGGCTAATTTTTGCTGGAGTTATGCCCCTTTTTGACTTAGAATTTTGCAAAATTGAGTTTGTGGACGCTAATTCTCCTACATCTTTCAAAGGACCGCCGTGCGCGGTCCCGGCTGAAGAATAGGCCCGCAGCATCCTCTGAGCTTGGAGTAGGAGCCATCCTAACAGAGGACCCCGAGGGAACCCCGGGATATAGAAATAGGACCCAGTATCTCCGGCTTGCGGGGTGTGACCCCTCCTAAACGGAGGCTGACCCCGAGGGTCCCGGGATATAGAAATAGGACCCATTCCGTGGTTGTGCGGGATTAATAAATACACAACCCATCTTTCGGATGGGATGTAAACTCAGGTCCACGTGTTGGGAGAAATGCCACGCTTCCTGCACGTTAAAGAACCCTTGTAGCAAGCTCTTTTTGGGGTGGTCCGTAGGTGATCGGCTACAAGGCTAAATTCCCCGTCCTTGACGATTTCACCCTACTTTTCCAGTGGCAGTCAGAATTTCCCGTCCCATGGCCCTTTCCATACCCCAAAGTGATTATTTATCAACAAACTTGTTCTCGTCTTGATATAGCTGAAATATTGCTGAGTAGACGTTAAACAATATTCAATCAATCAATCAATCTTTCAAAGGATTTCATCTATACTTCACAGGATTGTTGACCATAATGTTTAGTTGTGCATATTGTCTATCTGGAATGATCGGCCACCCAGTGGAAACATAAAACTTACTTGTGTTTTATCACTCAAAAAACATTACAAACAGGGGGGAAGACATTCGTTTTTGTATCAAAAACACACTTCTAGTTTGGATTCTGCTAAACATTAAATTGTCAATTTCTGTTTATTCTATGGCCTGATTCCAGATTTCTGTAAGTTGGGGTTGGTAACTTTGTGTTTTCTGTTTTTCTACCTTATCATTTTTAAACAACTGCAAAAATTTTGTGGTCTTATAATGGTATGGTGCTGTCGTCGTCGTTGTCGTTGTCTTCATCGTTGTCTGTAGACACTTTTGTTTTTGGCCAATAACTCAAGTTTAAGTTGATCAATCGTTATGAAATTTTAACACAATGTTCCTTGGCACAAAAGGAAGGTGTGGATTGGTTTTGGTCATAATGGCCCCTCCCGTTTTTAAAATAAGGGCCAAAAAGGGCAAAATTGGGTGTTTTCACATATTTAGCTGTAAAATTTTTATAAATAATCAGATTTTGATGGGGTTTCTTTCAGTGTGCTCCTGAGGTAATTTCCAATCAGTAATACCCAATGGATTTCACGTCACATGTACTGTTCATGAGATAAATGGGGTCCAAAAGGGGTGAATTTTAAAAATTATATTTCTTTATTTTTAGTCCCGCTTTTGATGCCGTTTTCTGCAATGGATTCCTTATGAAAAATAAACATAGCGCTGCACCATCAGATTTTTGATAACATGTTTACTTCCTGAGTTATAAGGGGCCAAACGGGGCTAAAATTGCAAACATGCTGATTACATAAAATTTTCATTTTTCATGGGATTTCAATGGGATTTTTTTTATGGATTCTTCATGATATAATCTTTCAGAGGTATGGCAGTGGATTTTGAGCATCTCCTACCGTTTCCAAGCTACAAGGGGTGAAAGGGGCCAAAATTGCATTTTTCGAAATATTAAAAAAAAATTTTGTTTCTTTGGATTCCTCTTGATATAAGCTTTGACATTTTGTCAACAGATTTTGTGCAGCTCTTACCGTTTCTGAGCTAAAAGGGGTCAAAGGGGCTGAAATTGTAATTTTCAAAATATGTAAAATCCTTTATTTTTTTGTTGGATTTTAATGGGTTCGTTTCTTCCGATTCCTTCTATTATATTGTTAAAGTAGTATGTTGACCATTGACCAATTTGCTATACCTCCCACCATTTCAGATCTATATAAGGACTCATTAATGCTAATTTTTATATTTGCCTTAGTTTGTGTGCAGCTAATTACTGGGTCTAGTTCTTTTATTGTGTCCATTTAATTACTGTATCAAGCTCTTTACTGTGTCCTCATTCATTTTGAATTACACTTGTTCAAGTTTCGGTGTTCGACATGCTGCGGTCGTATCATGCTGCGCTCGGCGTAGCCCTTTATTCACTTTGATGTGACTTTGAAAATTTGGTACAAATGGGGTATGCATGACACGAAAACCCCTTTTAAATTCATGATGCTATTACAAAAATCCTGAATAACAAAAAATAATGGGTTTTCCATGGAATATTAGTGTTGCCTGCACTACAGAAGAGCCAGTTTTGGCTCAGTTAACCTCTATAATGAGTAAAATTAAAATTTTTAAGTATTGGCTGCATGTCTAGATCAGGAGAAAAAGATTTGTTTAAAATATGAATTAACCCTTTATCTACTAGTGACGCCTATATGTGTCGGTGAAAAATGGCCATTAAATCCCAGTGACACATCTGTGCATCCACGATATTTACTATCAAAATCCTACTGCCGCATATAAGCGCGTAGTCTGCCATGATGTATTTTTATATGCCCGTCTAATGACGGGACGTATTATGGTATACCGATGTCCGCCCGTCTAATGACGGGATGTATTATGGTATACCGATGTCCGATTGTCTGTCCGTCCGTCCGTCTGTCCGTCCGTCTGTCCGTCCGTTTCAAATGTCGCGCTCTAACTTGATAACCCTTTGGCCAATTCACTTCAAACTTTATAGAAGTATTGGGTATGATGGCCTGACGATCTGTATACTTTTTCGTGAAATTTCGATTTTTCTTGCAAGAGTTATGGGACTTTATTTGTCAATTTTTAGGCAATTTTTCATATGTCGCGCTCTAACTTGATAACCCTTTGGCCAATTCACTTCAAACTTTATAGAAGTATTGGGTATAATGGCCTGACGATCTGTATACTTTTTCGTGAAATTTCGATTTTTCCTGCAAGAGTTATGGGACTTTATTCGTCAATTTTTAGGCAATTTTTCATATGTCGCGCTCTAACTTGATAACCCTTTGGCCAAATCACTTCAAAGTTTGTAGAAGTATTTGGTACTATGACCTGACGATCTGTATACTTTTTTGTGAAATTTCGATTTTTTTTTGCCAGAGTTATGGTACTTTATTCGTCAATTTTTAGGCAATTTTTCATATGTCGCGCTCTAACTTGGTAACCCTTTGGCCAATTCACTTCAAACTTTGTAGAGGTATTGCGTATGATGGCATGATGATCTGTATACTTTTTCTTGAAATTTTGATTTTTCTTGCAAGAGTAATGGGACTTTATTTGTCAATTTTAAGGCAATTTTTCACATGTCGCTCTCCAACTTGAGAACCATTTGGCCCATTCACTTCAAAATTTGTAGAGGTATTGGGTATGATGGCCTGACGATCTGTTTACTTTTTCTTGAAATTTCGATTTTTCTTGCAAGAGTTATGGGACTTTATTTGTCAATTTTAAGGCAATTTTAAACATATTGGCTTTACTTGACAATCTTTCTTCAAACTATGTAGAGATATCAAGTTTAATAGCCAGTTAAAGGTTCATTCTAAAATGAGAACCCCTTACCTAAATTACATAAGTGACAACGGGCGTATCATGCGACTTGGCGCAGCTGTTTATTTTACTTGGTGACGCATATATGCGGCCGAAAGGATGATGTTAAATGAACGCTGATTGGTCGAAAACGGGAATTCCTTTTAATTTCTAAAAATGATATCCAATAAAAAGAAAGATTAAGCTTACATTTGACATCCAACACAATACATCAGGATATAATTTTAGAATGGAATCTATGAATGAAACGGCGTGGAAAATGTAAACATTTCACCGGTACACTTCCATGGAGTCTGATTCAGACATAAGTGAATTCGAAGGATTTTCACCGAGTGATATTGATGAAGGAGATGATCCGACTTACGAAATTGGATCGGACATGAGTGTTAGTCCCGTTTCAACCCCAGAGTCTAGTGAAAATGAGGATTCCGTGATATGTAAATAAATGATAAAATATATGTATATTTTGGAAACTAGTTTATTTTCTGATGGATATACAATGAAATATAAGAAATTCATATTGCAAGGTAAGAATACAATTTATTTGATCAAAATCAGTAACAAAATAATGAAAATATACATTTTTATAAACAACAGGTAATTATTTACATTTTATGTAGTCAGCAATTTTGATGCTGCAGTATTCACCCTGGAAACAAGCATCAGTAAGATATAAATAGAGTAGTGATTCAGCAGTTAAGCTGTAGTAGATAAAGGGTTAAAGTTTTGAAGGACTTGCATTTTAAAAAAGTGCATTAACAAATGAGCTATATTGGCTTGGTAAACCTCTAGAAACTGTATAAAAAAATTAAGTATAATGTGCATAACCAGATCTGATAAACAACATATACTGAAAGTTTGGTTGGAATCTTACAGACAGTTTTGAAAAAATCGCAGGTTAACAAACCAATTAACAATTGAGCTATTTTGGCTCCATGAACCTCTGAAATCTATAAAATCAAAATTTAACATATCAGTGCACTATTATATCAGGTCAACAACTTATCCTGGAAGTTTAGTTGCTGAATCTGGTCAATAGTTGTGATGGAGTTGTGGATTAACAAATCTAAACAAATGGTAAACAGAATTAACAAATTAGCTATTTTGACTCCCTGAATCTCTAAAATCTGTAAAATCAAAGTCCTAAGTATAAGGTGCACAACTACACCAGGTGAACAACATATCCTGCAGGTTTGGTTGGAATCTGACTTATAGTTGTGATGTAGTTGTGAATTAATAAACCAGATTAAAAGATGAGCTTTTTTTGGCTCCGTGAGCCTCTAAATTCTGTAAAATCATTATTACATGTATAAGCATCAGGTGCACAATATCACTAGGTGAACACCATATCTTGAAAATTTGGTAGGAATCAGACTTGGAATTTTGAAGGAGTTGCAGATACATAAACTGACAAGACGATGCATAACGACGACTTAAGACGATGTATAGTAACTCTGCTTACTGCAGGTGTCACAAAAATATGATTTCAGATGCACTTAAAACATACCCCACTTTAATTTACTTTTCTGTTAATTATACTTGCTGTCTTTTAGGCATATAGTATAAAACACTTCTTGATAAATTAATATACTATATCTGCTTAATTGTCTTGCAGAAAATGGCTATGATTAAAAATGTGGAAAGATACCCTAAAAAGATCTTTGATCTGATAGATATAGTCAAAGATTTTATGGCAGATGCTGAAAAGGTTTGTATTAAAATAAGTACAAATTAATTCACCTTAAAACTGAGTGATGCATATGAATAACCCGATTATAACCCTGCTAGCAAAAACAGGGCTTACTTTTATTTTTATACCCCCCGCAAACAAAGTTTGGTGGGGTATATAGGAATCACCCTGTGTCTGTCTGTCCGTCTGTCCGTCTGTCTGTCCACACTTCTCGTAAGCGCAAATCCTCTAAAACCACTGGAAGGATTTTGATGAAACTTTACACAAAGGAAGGACAGTATATGGAGATGTGCATGAAGGAATATGATTATTGTCCGAAACCAGGAAGGGGAGATAATTCGACTTTGACTTTTCGTTGATTCCCTAGGTATGGGTTACCTCGTTAGCGCAACTCCTCTTAAATTGCTTGAAGGATTTTGATGAAACTTTACAAAGACGCTATATTGAGATGTGCAGGAAGGAATATAATTATTGTCCGAAATCAGGAAGGGGAGATAATTTGACTTTGACTTTTCGTCTATTCCCTATGTATGGGTTACCTCGTAAGCGCAACTCCTCTTAAACCACTTGAAGGATTTTGATGAAACTTTACACAAAGGAAGGACACCATATGGAGATGTGCATGAAGGAATATTATTATTGTCCAAAACCAGGAAGGAGAGATAATTTGACCATGACTTTTTATTCATTCCCTATGTATGGGTTACCTCATAAGCGCAACTCCTCTTAACCACATGAAGGATTTTGATGAAACTTTACCTAAAGGAAGGACACCATATGGAGATGTGCATGAAGGAATATTATTATTGTCCAAAACCAGGAAGGGGAGATAATTTGACTTTGACTTTTTGTTGATTCCCTATGTAAGGGTTACCCCGTAAGCACAACTCCTCTTGAACCACGTGACGGATTTCGATGTAACTTTACACAAAGAAAGGACACTATATGGAGATTTGCATGAAAGAATATGATTATTGTCTGAAACCTGGAAGGGGAGATAATTTGATGTTGACTTTTCGTTGATTCCCTATGTATGGGTTACATTGTAAGCACAACTCCTCTTAAACCACTTGAAGGATTTTGATGACAATTTACACAAAGGAAGAACACTATATGGAGATGTGCATGAAGTAAAATAATTATATGTCTGGAACCAGGAAAGGGAGATAATTTGACTTGGACTTTCGTTGATTCCTTCTGCAAGGATTTTTTTGGACTTGGACATTTATCAAAGAAATAATTCAAAGCATAGATATTGTAAAATCAGACTGTGGGAGAAAAACACCTTTTTTCATTGTAATTCTCTTGAAAAGTTGTGTTCAAAGTGTTGTAATGAAAGTTCTCTAACGCTTATGTTTTTTCATAATAAATGTCAAAGAGGGGAAAGAAGGGTGAATTTTATATTTGTCTGATTTGACAGAGTATTTCATTGGAACCTCTGTGAAATGTTCTTTCTTGAAGGTTATATTATTGTGTTCATACTTATACTGTGTCCACACCTGTATTGTGTCCACACCCACTTAGATTTGCATTTACCATATCGATTCAAGGTTCAATGAGCGCGGGGTATATTTGGCAACAGCTCTTGTTTATATTTTGTTCTGCAAGTCTTTACATCCTTTGAATAAAAAATCAGTCAAAAATAACTTTGAATCTGTGAAAAGCCATGAATGCCAATTGTTTTTTTTTTTGCTATACTTATCGGTTTTAATTTATTCAAGTTTGTTGTATTTTATTTTGTCAGCAACCACTGACAATTGGAAACGGGGACAACAGCTCTAATATTTCATGCTAGCCATCCTGAAAGTTTTGTGTTACTTTGGGATGGGGAAGTTATTTTGCATGGTGCTGATTATAGATATATAGTTTCCATAACGAGAACTAGTTGATTATGAAATTTCTTACGTCGAGTTAAATAAATTTTGCAAATGTTTGAAAGCGAGGCTTGCCGAGCTTTTAAAAATTTGAAAATTTATTTAACGAGATGTGAGAAATTTCATAATTAACTTGTTTAAGTTGTGGAAACTGTTTCTCTAATGACTGGACGAAAAACACCGAGGATTGTATTCCGAATAAATTTGGCGGGAAATGTCACGAATTTTGTTCTCTTCTCTAGAGAGGAGAACAAATGTTTCCACACCGTTCAGGAAATGTGAAAACTGGATAGAAATTAGAGAATCTTTTATTTTCTGGTTTTTGCCAGGGTTCAATTGTGAGCTGTTGCCATCACTTGGCGTCTGTCTGTCTCTTAGGTTTTCACATTTTATCAACTCTTTGCATGGAAGGTCTTTCACAATGATTGCTCATTAATTCCAATCCAATTAAAAATATGGCTGCCAGAGCAGGAACCTAGTTTAACATTAGAACTTAGGGGAAAAATATCATTTTCACCATCTGCTCTGAAACTAAGGAAGCTAATTTAACATAGTATAATGGCATGCAGAATTTCCGGATATATAATCAACCTATTGTATTCGTACCTTGGTATTTATTTCATCATGGTCAGTGCTCCATTGTGATTAGTCAGTTGGATATTGTGGATATTTTACCTTGGTGTATTTTATCCAAAAGGAATGAATACGCTGTCAGAATAAATCCCCTGTTGCAATTGGACCCTATTGGCAAATCATCATTTATATCATCTACTCTGAAACTATTAAAGCAAATTAATTTAAACTGTATTAGAATGATATATGGAAGTTACTTTATAAGATTTTTGCTGGATCTGATAAAAAACATGGCTGCCAGCTCAGAACATATTTTATCATTGGATGCTAAAGAAAAGTCTTATTTTGTTCGTATCCTCTGAAACCATTAATTAATTAATTAATTAATTACAGCAAAGTCAACTTAGCTTTACAGGAATGAATTTTGGAAGGTCCTTAACAAAAGTGCTCTTTTTTTTTTTTTTTTTTTTTTTTTGCAAAAGCTGTTGGCACTCTTGTCCTGTATTTTACATTTATGATGGCAGTTGTTGTATATTTCCAGGCTGTTATAAACCACCCCCCTATATTTATTTATGACGGCTGTTCTATATTTCCAGACTGCTGTAAACCACCCCCCTGTATTTATTTATGACGGCTGTTCTATATTTCCAGACTGTTGTTAACCACCCCCTGTATTTATTTACAATGATTGTTGTATATTTCCAGGCTGTTGTAACCCACCCCCCTGTATTTATTAGTTATTGCTGGAGTAATTCTAAGGAAGCCTGTAATGTTACTACAACAGCTAAA
>MJUU01064036.1:24997-37011 GCA_002080025.1 Modiolus philippinarum
AATAAAACGGAAAATAAATTTTGGAATTTTCAAAATTAGGCGACAGCACCCCCCTACCCTCATGGATCTGTTACAAACAGAAAAATTACTTTTTACTGTAAAAAGTTAATGTATCGGCATCTGCTTATAAAAGAATTTGTTTGATATATTCACATCTATATTTCTTTAGCCAAAATTCCCAGTAGTATGCAGAGTATTCCCCCTTGGTAAAATACTTGATGTAATATAAAATGAAAATTTTGAGTTAAAATCAATAATCAATTGTAAAACTTTATACATAATTTGCATAAGTGATTCATAAGTCATAATGCATAAATATGAGAATGTATTTTATTTCTTCTTAAACCAAAGCATTGTAAATATAATTTTATGTAAATTTAATTTTATGTTTGGACTTCATCTATGGTCTCAGTAAATCGTAATATTCACGGTCATGTACCTTTGTCAGTCAGAGGATGCTTACTCTTTCGACCGGAGCACCTGATTTGATTTTCTTTAGTTTTAATAATATGTGGAAAATTGAACTTGTTAGGATCGAAGTTTTGAATTAAAGTGAAAGAAGAAATCTTAGTTCTTGATTAATCATGTGTATGCCTAATTTGATAAAATTGTAATGGTGTGCACTGATGTTTTATAAAGCATAGTAAGTTATATTTTTTTTTATCTGATTGAGGGTACACTGTTTTGTGGTTGCATGCATTTCATATATATTTGTTTTAGTAATTGTTATACTGTTAATTTGTAAGAGTTATCAACAAACTAGTTTACCATCATTAATTATGGGTATAAATTTCAGTTTGGATTATACCAAGATATTACAGTTGGTTTACAGAATGCTAAAGTAATAGTTGTCTGTGTATCAGATCAGGTAAATATAAATAATGGTAGTGGGTCATAAATAGTTATTCCCTCCCCCCCCCCCCCCCCCATCAATGAGTCATTCAGATAATCCAAACATTGACTACTAAGAGTATATGGTTAGATTGGTGTTACTTTGTAGTGTGAAATATGGCTAATGATAATAAAACACATCGGAAATACACTAATGTCTAGAAAAGATAATTACAATGTTTACTTCTGTAGTCAAGAATTTAAAAGTTACTTATGATTTGAAATATTTTATATTTTTTATGCCCCCGCGACGACAAGTCGGAGGGCATATTGTTTTACCCCTGTCCATCCGCCCGTCTGTCCCATCTCTGATATGCTGTTATTTTTGATAACTCCTCCCACAATATTAATGCTACATTTATTTTACTTTGCACAGTGATAAGGCATGGATTGAAGATGTGCATATTGTCATGGTTTAGATTTTGGCCAAAAATTGTGATTTTGAGGGGTAGTTGAACTTGGCCATTTTATTGAAATGTGTATTCTGGAATTCTTATTCCGGACAACTCCTCCCACAATATTAATGCTACATTTATTAGGGCCCCGCATCGAGATGCGGGTGCCCTATAGTTTTCACTTTGTCCGTCTGTCTGTCTGTCTGTCCGTCTGTCCGTCAACAATTTTTTCCGTCACAGATTTCTTGGCTTCTATATGTGGGAATGTTTCGAAATTTGGTCTGAAGCATGGAAATGATGAGTTGTATTGTGTAAGTAATTTTCAAGCTTTTCGGGCGCCCACTTCTGTTTGCTGATACTTTGAATTTTTACTAAAAACCAAATTTTCGTCGCAGATTTCTTGGTTTCAACTGAAGGGAATGATTTGAAATTTGGTCTGAAGCTTGGAAATGATGAGTTGTATTGTGTAAGCAATTTTCAAGTTTGTCAGGTGCCAACTTCCTGTTTGCCGATACTTTGAATTTTTACTACAAATCAAATTTTTCGTCGCAGATTTCTTGGCTTCAACTGAAGGGAATGATTTGAAATTTATTCTGAAGCTTGGAAATGGTGGGTTGTTTTGTGTAAGCAATTTTCAAGTTTGTCGGACATCCACTTCCTGTTTACCAATACTTTGATTTTTTTACTGTAAACCAAATTTTCCGTCACAGATTTCTTGGCTTCTACTGAACGGAATGATTTGAAATTTGGTATGAAGCTTAGAAATGGTGGGTTGTATTGTGTAAGCAATTTTCAAGTTTGTCAGACATCCACTTCCTGTTTGCTGAGACTTTGAATTTTTACTAAAAGCTAAATTTCCGTAACAGATTCCTTGGGTTCTACTGGAGGGAATGATTTGAAATTTGGTTTGAAGCTTTGAAATGATGAGTTGTATTATGAAATTTGTTTTCAAATTTGTCGAACATCCACTTCCTGTTTGCCAATACTTAGATTTTTTTCTATAAACCAAATTATCTTCAAAAGATTTTTTTACTTGTATCAGCTTGGAATGATTTGATATTTAGTCTGAAGCTGAGAAATGGCATGGTTTGGTAAAACTTCATGAAATCACTGTATTCAGCAAATTACTGTATCAACACATTTGTGTGTCAAACAGAATGTGAATCCACACTTACCTCAATTTTACTTTTGCCAGGAATTTCAGGATCAAAAATTGCGGGGCCCTTCCGACAACGCCAGTTTCGACATGCTCTAGTTTTACTATGCACAGTGATTAGGCATGGATTGAAAATGTGCATTTTGTTATGGTTTTGATTTTGGCCAAAATTTGTGATTTTGAGGGGTAGTTGAACTTGGCCATTTTATCGAAATGTGTGTTCTGGACCTGTTATTCAGGATAACTCCTCCCACAATATTAAAGCTACATTTATTTTACATTTAAAAGTGATAAGGCATGGGTTGAAGATGTGCATATTGTCATGGTTAAGATTTTGGTCAAAATTTTTGATTTTGAGGGGTAGTTGATCATAGCCATTTTATCGAAATGTGTGTTCTGGACCTGTTATTTTGGATAACTCCTCCCACAATATTAAAGCTAGATTTATTTTACTTTGCACAGTGATTAGGTATGGATAGAAGATGTGCATATTGTCATGGCTAAGATTTTTGCCAAAATTTATGATTTTGAGGGGTAGTTGAACTTTGCCATTTTATCAAAATGTGTGTTCTGGAACTGCTGTTACGGACAACACCTCCCATAGTATTAAAGTCACAGTTATATCAAGTGCTTAGAAATTAGATGTCCATGTTTTATATCTAACTGCGGGGGCATCATAAGTGTCTTACAGACACAAACAGATTAGCCAAATTTTATTCAAAACTGGAATATAAATACATGGGGAAAAACTTGGAGGATGGCAGCAGGGGCATTTAGTCTCTAGTTTTGAGTGCATGTGACAGATTTTGAAAAAGACAAATTGAAAAGTTCTAAATAGAGGGTACTTTGCATATTTTAGAAGAATCATGTGATTTTTTAGTTGAGTTGGATTATTGGAGTACCCCAGTTGATGGCATCCTCATTCGGGTATATATCTTGATAACTATGAAGAGTAGGGTCATTAAACTTTGTATGCAGATGCATCTTTGACTATCTCACAGCCACCAAGAAAATTACATCTTGCCCTATATTTTCTGCTTGATTGCCTTTCATTCATTCCAAGTTCATATCTAAGTAACTGTACATGGACGGATAATCTAACCTTGCATTTGCATGCATCTTTGGTGGTAAGTCAGCATTCAGGCAAAGTTATGTTACTTTGACCTATGTTCTCTGCATGATTGACCTACATTCAAGTTAACGTCTCATTACATATCTGAGTAACTGTACACCGTAGAATCCTCTTACATTGCATTTGTCAGCATCTTTGATGGTAGGTCAGCATCTAAGTAAAATTAAGTCACTTTGACCTATATATTCCAGGGGGGGAGTTGGCCATTTCTAACTTCGGGAAATTGGGATGGCCCCTTTTTAAGGCCGGGAATTCGGGATGAAAATGCCATCGGGACACGGAAAAGGGGTGTTTCAAAACTCCTGTCTTTTCTTTGTCAAAGAAGATTCTATAGAATTCTATTGTATACCAATTTGTCATTACTGATGTATCAAGGTAAACCCCTTCAGGCAGTACAAATTGGTATACAGTAGAATTTATATAGAATCCTGATTGGTTGATTGAGAAATGAAAGACAGGAGTTAAGAAGGAGTTGTTATAGGTGTTACTTTAGGAATATTGGTATGTTCATTGAAGAATTGCAAATATAATATGTTAATGAGCCAGGAAACCTGCCATAAGAAACCTGGATGTAGATGCCTAGATTAAGTTAATAAATTAATTTAAAATGAGACTGTAACTGTTCATGGTACACAGTACAAATTTTCAAGGCTTCTTTAATTTTTTTGTCCCTAAGTATCTGAATGGAGAATATTTGTCCAGGAGTAATCTCAGAACCCCTACAGAGTTTCCTTTTCAAATTTGGTCAGAATTCTAACTACCATATATGAAGATGTGTACCTGTTATTTTTAAAAGTTTGAAAAGCTATGATTTGACTGATTTTAGAGGTGCATGATGAGCAAAAATAGCTCATTTCACAACTTCATTGTAACTTTAAGTCAGATTTTAACCAAACTTCCCAGATACATGTATCAGGATCAAGTTATGCACCTTAGGACTTGAGAGTCTTTATTAACTGATTTTAGAGGTTCACAAATAAAAACTTGTTCATGAATTTGCATCTCTCTCATAATTAGGGCCCTGCCACAAAAAGTGGAGGACCCCTTTTATTAATCAGTCTGTCTGAAAAAATCTTTTTCAGGCTATGAATTTTCTCTCTTTTGAGATGGGCTTTTGATATTTGGCATGTTGATAGATCACCTCAAGGCAACATATGGTATACCATGGATGGTGACCTTTGACCTTAGGGTCACATTCTTGCAGCATGGCCCACAGAGATGGATACCATCTAACTGATGTCTAGTTGTAAGCCATATTCCAACCGAACTGTCAGGATACTTGTTCACATGATCATCTTAAGCATGTGAAACTTTGAATTTACTCGAATTGACTTAAAGTAGATAGACACTGTTGTGTTGTGCAATTAAATCACTCATTTCAAAAATAAAGAGTCAGATACGGGTTAGGATTGATATTTGGCCTGGAAAGGTAATTTCACAACTTTTCCTTTGTGACGTCTTCATCAATTGATAGATGTGAAACGTCATATTTTGTCCACTTTGCCGTGAATTACTTCCCTTTTCCCATATTCAAGTTTTAATCCTGACACTTTGTAAAATATCTCCGTTAAAAGCATGTTGACATATATATTTTTTAGCTGTAATCAATAGATTATATCATAAACTATCTATTAACAAAAATTCAAAATTTTCATGGATAATAAGTTCATTTCAATTAAGCTGAAAATTGACTTTCCATATTTTTCCTGTGCATTCTATTTTAATTAAGGTGAAAAACATGGCAAAAAATGAACAAACTTTGACCTCAATTCTAGGAAAAATAAGCATGGTGACCCATACTTTTTATTTCAGATTTTGGGTCGTTAGGATAATGGGGCCTGGGTGGCCAAGTGGTTAAGGTAGTTCAACTACCTGTACAACCACTTTAGTCTATCACCACTGTGGTGTGAGTTCGCATCCCACTTTGTACATTACAAAACAGGATGCACCCTACTTACAAGCGTAAGTGATAAGGTATGTCAGTTACCTGCCCAAGGTCAGTAGTTCTCTCCTGGTACTCTGGCTTCCTCCACCACTAAAAGTCTAAAACTGACCGTCATGAAATAACTGAAATACTGCTGAAAGTGACATGACATTAAACCCCATATCAATCAATCAATCAATTGTTAGGATAAGTTCTTCAATTTTGCCGACTTATAATAAAATCTCATGGATATGAATATTAGTGTCTATATGCCTGTAATACTTTTAACAACTGAAATGCAAATGTTGTTGTATTAATCATGCAGGCTTTCCTGACAGCTCTAGTTCTGTTTCGCCTTATATTAAGCATTCTTGAGAAACAGGAATTTATGTTGTTTTACCAAAACAGGAATCATCTCTGACCTAATCACTAAATTACAATATTGCCCAGCTTTCCATATATTGTGAATATAATAGATAGGTCAGCCAGCATTTTCTATTTAAACAACTGAAAATTAGTAAAAAGTAATTAGTGAACAAGACCTTTGAAAATTTTTTCTTTATCAGATTTGTATGTTTTTTTTTCATAGTATTTACAGTCTGAAGCCTGTATGATGGAGGCCAGGTTTGGTGTATATAATCTTCAGTTACCTTTGGTTGTTTGTGTAGTGGGGACAGGGAAAATCTGGAAAACGTCTGAAGTAAGTCTTTTAAAATATTGAAGGTTAACTTGTGTCTTCCATGTTCATATGAGGATATGAATGCTCTTAACTGTTAACCGTGAAATGACATTTTTTCTGCTACCTTTAACATCTTAATTGATCAATTTTTAGCTCACCTGGCCTAAAAGGCCATGTGAGCTATTGCCATCACTTGGCGTCCGTCGTCGTCCGTCCTTCCGTCCGTCCGTCGTAAACTTTTTAAAAAATCTTCTCCTCTGAAACCACTAGGCCAATTTTAACCAAACTTGGTCTGCATCATTACCAGGGTATCTAGATTCGATTAGTCCGAGGACCAAACAACATGGCTGCCGTTACACTAAAAATAGCACATAGGGGTAAATTGCTGTTTTTGGCAAATAACTCGAAAACCGTTACAGATATCCAAAATCTGACGTAGGGGTAAAAGTGATCAGCATGGCCTGCAATTTTGAAGAAAATCTGATAACCAGTTTTGGAGTTATTGCCCTTTTTCCGGAAATTTTTCAAAATTTTAATATTTTTTATTTTTTATCAAAGAAACTATAGCAGATAGAGGTCAACTTTAAATTGCAAAAATGTTCAGCGTATCAAGATCTACCCACCCTAAAATTTTGGAGAAAATCCAAAAACCCTTGTAGGAGTTACTGCCCTTTTTTCACAGAATTTTCAAAATTTTCATATTTTTCGTCTTTTATTTCCAAAACTATAGAAGATGAAGGTTAAGTGTAAATTGATAAAATGTTTGCCATGCTGTGCTGACTTCAAAAGTGGTGTTGAAAATCATTCTTTACATGCCATTTTCAAAATGGCCGCCAAAAAAAGGCGGGAAAATTCAACATTGTTCAATTTCAACAAAATTTGGTTTCCAGATAGATATTGATGTTGCGACTTCAAAACCAGTGTTGAAAGTTGTTTTTTGACCGCCATTTTCAAAATGGCCGCCAAGAAAGGCGGGAAAAATCAACGTTGTCTGATTCCAATGAAATTTGGTTTCCTAATAGGTATTGATGTCGCAACTTCAAAACCGATGTTAAAAATTGTTCGTCGAATGCCATTTTCAAAATGGCCGCCGAAAAAGGTGGGAAAATTCAACATTTTCAGATTTCAATGAAATTGGTTTCCAAATAGATATGGATGTTGCGACTTCAAAAAACTGATGTTGAAAATTGTTCGTTGAACGCCATTTTCAAAATGGCCACCAAAAAAGGCGGGAAAATTCAACATTGTCCAATTTCAATGAAATTTGATTTCCAAATAGATTTTGATGTTGTGACTTCAAAACTGATGTTGAAAATTGTCATTGCCCGCCATTTACAAAATGATGTTTTTGACTTCAAAACTGGTGTCGAAAGCTGTCCTTAGCAAGAATGTTTTTTGTCAAAAAAAGCCAAACAAATTAAGAATTATAACATGATCAGACTTTTAAATACAGTTCAAGATATTGGTGGTGTTCCAGCTACCAAAGATTGAGAGACTGAAGTTCAACTGTATAATTTGCAATGTAAGCTTGATTGTCGTATTGTGCTTCATAGTTCTCTTCACAATAAAAGAAATATGTTTAAACAAGATTATAAAGGGGAACCCCTGCCAAAATTTTTTTTATGGAAACGGGGACTTGGAATGTTTTGATTTCAGCAATATGCATTATCTGAATTATAAGGGGAACCCCTGCCCAATTTTTTTCTTGAATGATGGTCTGAAATGGGTTGTAATGGATAGTGGGGCTTTGAATTATTGTGGAAACTGCTGAATCTACTTGCCCAATTGGAACCATACTTGGTGACAACTGTCCATAGTCGGTACCTATAGGAGAATGTGTCTGGTAAGTCTGCATGTATTCCAAGATGGCCGACAGCGGGGGACATAGTTTAACATTGGACCCTATGGGAAAAACAAATTCAAAGACATTCTTCTCTGAAACTACTTGGTCAGTTGGAATCAAACTTGGCCACAATAGGCCTTTAATGGTCTTCTTAAAAAATTATGTCTGACAAGTCTGCACCTTGTCCAAGATGGCTGCCAGCGGGGACCATTGTTTAACATTGGACCCTTTGAAGAAAACACGTTCAAAGATTTTCTCCTTTAAAACTTCTAGAAAATGAGTAATTTAGGCTGCAGTTTATGCCAGTCATGGACCAGGTGAGCTATACAGGCTCTTGAGAGCCTCTAGTTTTGTACAAATCCTGTTCTGGTAAAAGGCAGAATGCTACACACCAATAAAATGAAACTATCAGACCCTATTATTAACCAAATTTTAAGGTTATAGTATTATACATGACATAATGTTGTGGTATGAAGCTAGTTCGTAAAAAAGGTGATGTCAGTTTATTTGGTTGGAATGAACTTGAAAAACCACAATATAATAGAACCCACATTATTATGAGAACATAACTATACATGTAGGTATATAATGTGTCTCATATCTGTGATTTGTTGTTAAGGGAGTATGCATTTAAGGTTATTTGTAATGGAATTCACCTTCCTGCTTTTCTTGATTTATGTTGCCACTGCACTTTGAGGTAGTTCGTGGGAAGACTGGTATATCAGGTTATTTGTAATGGAATTCACCTTCCTGCTTTTCCTGATTTGTGTTGCCACTGCACTATGAGGTAGTTTGCGGGAAAACTGGTATATCAGGTTATTGTCCCCCGCCTTTCGCGAAAGCGGGGGACTATAGAATTCGCCTTTACGTCATTCCGTCATTCCGGATTTCGTTTCCGGATGATAACTTGAGTATCCCTTGCCCGATTGAAACAAAACTTATACAGATGGAAGGAATAGGGAAGGGCAAGAACCCTATTGATTTTGGGGTCAGTAGGTCAAAGGTCAAGGTCACAATTTCTGAAAATAGAATTTATTGCACCAAAATTTGGTCCATGTGGGAAATTTTTATTTTTTATCCGATTTCGATGGGATTTTTTCCATTAGATTCCTCTCAATGAATGCTTTCATACATATGCCAACAGATTTCTGGTATCGCTTACCGTTTTCAAGATAATTGGGGTCAAAGGTGTTGGGGGGGTGGGGGTGCCAAAAAAATTTTTTTTTTTTTTTTTCATCGGATTTTGATGGGTTTTTTTGCAAATGCTTCCTCGTGAAAAATGCTATAAAACTCTGCCCAAACATTTTTTTCATCTTGTACTGTTTTCAGGTAAAAAGAACATACAACTCTAAGGCGGGGGACCTTGAGCACTGCTCTATTTTTTGTAATGGAATTCACCTTCCTGCTTTTCCTGATTTGTGTTGCCACTGCACTATGAGGCAGTTCGTGGAAAAATGGTATATCAGGTTATTTGTAATGGAATTCACCTTCCTGCTTTTCCTGATTTGTTTTGCCACTGCACTATGAGGTAGTTCGCGGGAAAACTGGTATATCAGATTATTTGTAATGGAATTCACCTTCCTGCTTTTCCTGATTTGTGTTGCCACTGCACTATGAGGTAGTTTGCAGGAAATCTGGTATATCAGGTTATTTATAATGGAATTCACCTTCCTGCTTTTCCTGATTTGTGTTGCCACTGCACTATGAGGCAGTTCGTTGGAAAACTTGTATATCAGGTTATTTGTAATGGAATTCACCTTCCTGCTTTTCCTGATTTGTGTTGCCACTGCACTTTGAGGTAGTTCGAGGGAAAACTGGTATATCAGGTTATTTGTAATAGAATTCACCTTCCTGCTTTTCCTGATTTGTGTTGCCACTGCACTATGAGGCAGTTCCTTGGAAAACTGGTATATCAGGTTATTTGTAATGGAATTCACCTTCCTGCTTTTCCTGATTTGTGTTGCCACTGCACTATGAGGCAGTTCATTGGAAAACTGGTATATCAGGTTATTTGTAATGGAATTCACCTTCCTGCTTTTCCTGATTTGTGTTGCCACTGCACTATGAGGCAGTTCGTGGGAAAACTGGTATATCAGGTTATTTGTAATGGAATTCACCTTTCTGCTTTTCCTGTTTTTTTGTGTTGCCACTGCACTGTGAGGTAGTTCTGATTTGTGTTGCCACTACACTATGAGGTAGTTCGTGGGAAAACTGGTATATCAGGCATGTTCAAAAATTGTTCCTTTTGAGTGAATTTTTCCAGTTTCATGACATCACAGAACAAAACCTGATTGTGCAGCGGTGACACCAAATGGGACAAAATATGGAAGGTGCATTCCATAAGAATGAAAACTCTTAATACCTTTTGCTTTGAAATGTTTTGCTTATGGAATAACATATGCATCAAAATTTGAAAATCCATGAAAAAAACTTTATAGATAAGATGGAAAACAGTTCTCTCTGGAGTTTTCCTTCATTTTTCCATTAGCTACTTATATGCCTTAAAAACATTATATGATTCATGCATAAGTTTGTTTAACCCTTTTTGAATGAATGAAATCCAAAAGTATCCTACAGAATGCTTCTGTAATCTAAAGCTGATATACATGATTAATTAGTCCACCAATAATACAGACTTCTGAAATCTAAAGCTCATATACACGATTAATTAGTCTGTCAATAATACAGACTTCTGAAATCTAAAGCTCATATACATGATTAATTAGTCTGTCAATAATACAGACTTCTGAAATCTAAAGCTAATTAGTCTGTCAATAATACAGACTTCTGTATATTCTAAAGCTCATATACATGATTAATTAGTCTGTCAATAATACAGACTTCTGAAATCTAAAGCTCATATTCATGATTAATTAGTCTGTCAATAATACAGACTTCTGAAATCTAAAGCTCATATACATGATTAATTAGTCTGTCAATAATACAGACTTCTGAAATCTAAAGCTCATATACATGATTAATTAGTCTGTCAATAATACAGACCTCTGTATATTCTAAAGCACATATACATGATTAATTAGTCTGTCAATAATACAGACTTCTGAAATCTAAAGCTCATATACATGATTAATTAGTCTGTCAATAATACAAACTTCTGAAATCTAAAGCTAATATACATGATTAATTAGCCTGTCAATAATACAGACTTCTGTATATTCTAAAGCTCATATACATGATTAATTAGTCTGTCAATAAAACAGACTTCTGAAATCTAAAGCTCATATACATGATTAATTAGTCTGTCAATAATACAGACTTCTGAAATCTAAAGCTCATATACATGATTAATTAGTCTGTCAATAATACAGACTTCTGTATATTCTCTCCTTTCAAGATAGTGGTCATGGAGTTATTAGTCTACCTGTATTATGTTTTATTCGTATGTTTACTAAACTATAAGGAAACTGGACAGATAAAAGGGAGGTATGGGTACCCATAAACTGGTTTAATCCTACCGCTGGCTTTTGCCAGTGCCGGTACCAAGTCCGGCTATCCAGAGTTCCTATCGTTGTTGTCTTTTGTCTTATTTGTGTTGTTCCTGTATAGTTCCCTAACATATTGTGGCCTGTAATTATAATTTTCAGCCATTGTAAGTGTTTCCTGTTGTCCCTTTTATTTCATTTCTCATTTTTGAGACACATCAGTTCCCCTGTTAGAGGTGTGAGATTTTCTTGTCTTGTACCAATGACACAAGACTGAAGTTACCAAGCAACATATTCTGACATAACTGAGATTGCTAAGGAATGTGGGATGCCAAGTATAGCTTGGTGGTGAATTAACCTTAGCTTGTGATTACAAATGTGAGAACATTAATCAAACACCATAGAAAGTGCACAGACACCCTTGGGTAATGTTTCAATGGTTCTCTGATGAGGCAAGAGAACACCCTTGGGTAAGGTTTCAATGGTTCTCTGATGAGGCAAGAGAACACCCTTGGGTAAGGTTTCAATGGTTCTCTGATGAGGCAAGAGAA
>MJUU01064039.1:2210-15197 GCA_002080025.1 Modiolus philippinarum
TGAAAAGTAAAACCAAACAAATATGAATTTAACAACGTTAATTTATTATTCATTTACACTGTATAATTAAGTATTTCACTGAAAAAAAAATCTGAAAATTTTGCCGATTTCCGAACAATTAACTACAGCTTCAAAGAAATATCAGCTTTGAAATTAAAAACCTTTGCGCTCATGTCTCGGCTGTAAGCTCGAGATCCGACATCCATGGATATAATAAGATATGTTGTAGTATCATATTTTCTGTTCTATCAGCTTTCGCATGTATCAAGAATATATCAAGCATTTTTTAACTATCTTGTTTCAAACCTACATGTACAAGGCAAGAGTGTATTTATTTCTCGGCAAATAATCTTTCCGGAATACATATTTAAGCCGCGAGTATGTTACGGAATAAAGTACACTAGTATATCACCAACATAATAAAATGGAAGGTATGCATGCACTAGGATTTGCTTACACAAGTTCCCCTCACTTCTGACAGAGACATATAAAATGGCTTTATATGTCTCTGCTTCTGATGACACATAGTCAAGAAACAGGATCTTTTTTATATTTGATTTTCATACCTATTTGATCACCCCAAACTGATAAAATACATGTATTTGTAATTTGTGTAAGCCGACAGCCGTCTGCCCCGGAGAGAGTGACACGTGCGTATATTGAGACGACAGTGAAATATACACAGACAGAATGTTTTACGACTGTATTACAATATACAATCACCTTATGCAGGTAGTCACACAAATTAAAATATATATATATATATATATTCACATCTCTCGGAAATTACGTGTAGAAATACAATATTATAAATATTATTCTGCTTGCACGATTTATTTATTCTTTTTTGATTAGGAAAGAATTCCTTTGAATCCTAGATTAATTTCATAAAAATTATGAAAATAAAGAAAAAAACTAAAAGCAGATATCAAGAGATTTTTTTCAGTATTTTTATGTCCTTATTAATATGAGAACGAAAATAATAAAACGATCACATATTCAGATGCTAAAAAATAAGCAAGATATTTCGTTGATTTTAAATTATCATACAGGTAGGTGATTTTTGAAAAATCAGAAAACCTGACCAGTACAAGGAAACTGTAATGCGAAAATTTAAATATTAATGTCATTATAAATTCCGCATGGTAACACAATGTTATTTTTATAATAATTGTACGTGTCACTTTTCCGCAGTATACATGTACAGCGGTAATTAGATGTTGTGATATCGATTGTGTCGCCACCTATGTATACATGGCGGACCCCCAGTAGTAATTTCTTGACATCTCTAAATTCGTTTTTTGACTTTATAGATAAAGATATAATTTCTTTGTCGATGTATCATCGATGTTTGACATGTAAATAACAGAATATCAAATTTTGATTTTTGACTGAACTTCCCCTTTAAGAGAAAGCACATCGTCTATGTAGCGGAAGCTGAAATTAAAGGACTGGGCTAAATGTTTTTGTTTTCTTTGAATAAGCCCTTGTAAAAACTTGGCCTCGTACGAGTAGAGGAAAAGGTCAGCTAAAAGCGGCGCACAGTTTGTTCCCATAGGAATCCCTATTGTCTGTTGGAAAACACAACCTCCAAATTCGACAAAAATATTGTCGATCAAAAATTCTAACATTTTGATTACGTTAGTCTCGGTGTACTTCTTATTTGAATCGGTGTGGTTCTTAACAAAATATGTCTTGTCTTTCCCTACAACTAAATAGGTGTATCTGCGTTCTCCATTTTTTGTGCAGAAACATTGATGTATTAAATCTGCAATTACTGTTTTCAGTTTATTGTGTGGCAGGGTTGAATAAATTAACATTAAGCCTATGGAAAAAGAGTCAACATGGGGTATATCAAAACTGCATTTTAACCCTGCCTTACATTCGGAACCCTGCTAATAATTTTACAGGAGATTACTTATTGAATAAGAACTAAGCATGGAAAATGCAAAGCTGGTTCCGCGTGCAAGTCATATAAAAAAATTGAAAAAATGGTACTTTTTAGGTGAAAATTCAGTGTTTTTATGATATTCTGTTTTGTTATCTGTCTTAGTTATCAAAGTTTCATTGATTCATATATGCAAATTATAGATTTAAACACATCAAAATTCTCAGTAAATGTGGTTTTGCTATTATTCTATGCCTTGCATCAGCTTTTTTCTGACCTGGCAATTTGCCAAATAAGCTGAACAAGATCTGGTTCGATACATGTAAGTACACCATATCTATTTTATGAAGTTTTCCTTGTTTGTTTATTCCCGATATAAAAATGTGTTTTGTGCATTTGTAGTAATATATATGAGCCGTGAAATAATCATTTGCCCAACAGCATCATCCGTGCGTTTGCAAAAAAATTTTCTGAAGAAATTTGATCATCTATTGCCCAATTTCTTATTTCCAATGTTACCTTTATATATAATATTTTCGATTTAATAATTGTCTTTCAAGCAGAATTTGACTTCTAAGAAAAGGATTCTCTCGATTTATTACAGGAGCCCCTAAAACTTTCAAATAGAGGTTGCAATTGGACAGAAATAATGTGTAATATATGCATTTAACAATCGCCTGCCTGAGTTAAAATATAACACATACATCCATCTTTAGTTTTATATGCTTCATTGTTATAATTCATAGTAAAACCTCTGAATATTCAACAAAAATTTTCTTCAATTACACCAAATAAAGCGCAAATTATTCACATTCAACATTTCATGTCTCAGTGTTTGAATTCGAGGCAAAATTTTCGAAAATCAAAAATCTTAAAAGTAAAACTGATACTTATACTAATCAAGCGTTTAAAGGCAACAAAATCGCTTTATATAAGTCCAATAACGTGATATTTTGTTTAAAATATAGAAATATATGTAGAAGTATATAAAAACATGTCGGAAAAGTACAAACTAATAGTAATATCCAGAAAATATAATGGTATGGTACTCTGTTTACCTCGAAAAATGAAGATTTTGTGTATATTTTTCTCACAAAGGGTTATCCGTATTAAACTGTATTATTTCCATTCAAAAAAGAAATTGATTGACAAAAGAATTATATCATGGATAGAATAGCATCATTTGCATATTATGTTAATGCTAATATCAAAATGGGGTTCATTGTTCTTTTGGCAATGTGCCAACCTTTATTCTTTTCTTACTCTTTTTCTTCTTTTGACATGGGTGCTAGTGAAATCACGTGATCACGTGACTTGCACATGTGCGTTTCGATATTTTATTGTACAATCTGAAACTACAAATATTTTAGGTTACATTGAAACATATTATATCAAATTTCCAGGTGGGTCGGAAAACGGCCTTATTGCAACCGATCCTTAGACAATTGAAGTAGATGAAAGTAGATCTTGATGGATTTTAGGAAAGGCTTTCTTCATAGACAATCTAATACGGACCTTTCGAGATAAGAGCTCTTGTGAGTTTGAAGGCGGGAATGGACGCTTCAATAAGTACCAGATGAATTCTTACTCTCATAGAAAAATTAATAAACATCTCCTAAAAGTTACAAAGTATTCATTAATTTGAATTGGACAATAACATCAGTGATATGACACTAGTCAAATTATATTTTAATTGACGAGAAACATTCTCCTGGATATACCAAATAGATAAAAAATCTTTCTCTTTTCCATTCACTTATTTGGCATTTTCATTTTTCTGAGTAATAAAAGAATAATTAAGGAAAAAATCCCGTATATATGTCTGACATTTATCTATCCGATATGTGTGTTCTTTGATTTAAATAAAACAAAACAATAATTGTATTTTTGTTTAAATTTGATTTAAAGTGAAAGTCCGCAAAATTTCCAAAATTAAAATGTATAATCCTTGTATGGTCAATATACATTCCACATTTTCCATTTTTAAAAATATTTTGTTATTTAAGCATAAATAAGGTATTTGAATCATCTAATTACTGGCTATGGAGGGTCACGTGATATTGTAAAGAGGGCGCTCTAATTATTGACGATCGTGTTATGAACAACGAGTACTAATTAGGCAGAGGACTGTAACGATCATTTAAGAACATGACGTGCATAGTAAACAGTTGCAATACTACACAACGCTCCGGCAAAAGTCGGTTTTCACTACCTGATCCCAGCAAAAAGCCAGCTTTATACCAGGCATGGTTGCAGAACATGAATATTTCTCCCCCTACGCATTTTTACCGCAAAAGCAATTTTATGTGTGAAGATCACTTTGAAGACGATAGCTTCTCAACAGGAATTTTGGTAAGAAATTATTTATTTTTATATAAGTATAACATGGGAGTTAAGCAAAAAAGGAAAAAATCACGACGCATGTGTAATTTTTGAAATTAAAGCAATCCGTTGTCCTGTCATTTCAGTTTTTATGTGTAAAAGATTTCCTCAAATTTATGATAGGTATCGCCTTTCCAAGAAATGCAGTGTCAAGACCCATTTCGTTTTGTTTTCTTTTTTTTTTTTTTATTGTGTGTGCTTTTGTGTTTTTTTTTTCTTTTTTTTTCTTTTTTTTGTACAAGATCTTGATCGATAGTTTCTGAATTATAATATCTCAGCAAGCCGACTATGATGTGAAAATTATAATGAATATAATAGTACCTAGATAAAGTGTATTTCGCTTGTCGAAGAATTGATTTTTCCACTCACTGTAAAACTAAAATTATTTACTCTACCTACGGAATATAAACATTTAAACCATTAGAGTTGAATGCCTAAACAATTATGAACAAAATAAGAAGGAAAAATAATTTTTTAAAAGTCGTGCAATTTGACAGCAACCTCCTCTGCAAAAGCATAATGTATACGTACGCATTTTGACCATTTGCATATTTATTCATATAACGCTAAACTGAAGTTAAAACCTATATATTTTGTATTTAAATGAATTTTCCTTGATTCTCACTTGAAAATAAGACATGTATCTCATCAAAAGCAGTGTTAGAAATTTATGAGGGCTCGCGCTTTTTTGGAAATGCGAGAACGGGTGATAAACTTTAGCACATTATAGAAATGAAAAATAAATCGGGGAATTGAGAAAACGCAAGAAGTTTTAAATAAAAAAGGAGTCTAAAATGTAACAATGTCCAGAAAAATGTGTCCAATAAACTGTGTCACCTTTCAAATGCACTCATAACTATTATGTTGACAGTTGAGAGAAAACAAAAATAAAAAGAGTGTCTGTTTCAATTTCTCGTCTGTTATTATTTACGCAAGACAATTGATGTCGACAGTATCGGTCTTGTCGTTTTTTGTATTTTTTTTTCATTATCAAGTAATTTTATAAAATCTTTATTTATTACTTTTGAGATTCCTGTTGATTCAATTGTCTCCGCATATCAAGGTGACTGCATTATACAACAAAACCAAGGTATCTACTTGTCATTATATTTGACAATAAACCTGTCAATCATTGACATTCAGTTAATTGGCAATGACATAATGCTTACCTATTGGAACACCTGCGATAGCTTGTCCATACTATTACCTATATCATTGTATTGGGGTGAAAGAGGGGTCCCTTCGAACATAATATTTTACCCCTTTTTCCATATCCAACATATTTTGTGCGTTTTTCCCATTTCTCATTTCTATTTTTTATTTTCCTATTTTTTTTTCATTATTTAATCCATTTCCATATTCGTTCCCTTACTACCATATATGTAATACCTTGTCGCCCCCATCCCAGCCCCATCATTGTCGAATGAATTATTCACATGGATAGATCACACAACACCCGAGTTCGTGTATCAAATTTTTATTACTATAGGGGTGATATTTTTATTCGCTAACGGCCCTTTCTTACGTTTTTACGTTTGTTCTACAAAAAATAATGATTTGTACCCACTGAAGAGACATTAGTTGCCAAAATATATATGGTCATCTGCAGAACATAAAACCCCAGGTCCGGCACAAAACTCAGATAATATTTAGTTGCAGAAACATAATGTAGTAGGGAACGAGCATATCATACAGTGTGCATTATAATCTACGATTTTTCTAATTTTGTTCATTCCTTCTTCATAATTACGTGATCCCTGGACTTACATAAATATTAGCTCCATTCGTTTTTGGATTAAGGTTTTGGTCGAGTTTCTCGAGTTTGGGAAGTGTTCAGTTTATGCTTTGTATAGACAGACAAGTATGGTTTATCTGAATACTCGCTCTTACCAAAACTTGAAAGCCCGACAGCATAATAGAGACTAGCTCAAATGAAGTATTGTCCAGGTCCCATCGAGGAGTCGTACGTCTTTTCAACAGAAAGGGCATAATTCAGCACACACGTTTTCAGACACGATTATCTGAGGGTATAACCCCCTTTCTGGACTCGGGACTTTGGCCTTATTTTCGGCGTACTTTAGACTTGACTACTTGAGTCCATGGACTCCACAGACTCAAAAGTCATTGCATTTTGGACTTGTGCTTCAAATTTAAAAAAAAATAAATTCATAGATGGACTCCTGACTTCATCTCAAATTTCGGGTGTACTCTGGACTCAAGGGGTAGGGGGGTAATACCGTCCTATCTGTTCCAATATTTAAAAAAAAACTGGAAGAAAAGGTCCATCGGATAAATAATCAGGGTCTTCATGTAAACTAAATTTTAATTTTGTTACATAACAGTTTATTTATTCGTGTCACAACATTATTTTATTTACAACATGCATTGCGTTCAAGATTATGCATCGGAGTCCGAATCTGTATCACTGCACAAATGAAATCCCGCATACTCTTCCCCATCTTCTACTGGAAACTCTGACCTGATTTTGTTCACGACACATGAATGGAGTGCAATCCTGACTTTCTTACCGATCGGTTGGCCTCTTCTCGCCCAGCTTACGAACTGTCGGTATGCCATCAATCGATTTGCCTACAAAATAATAAGAAGTATTGAGAATAGCAGAGAAAACAGGTTTCCCCCAAAAACATCACAAAACAAAATAAAAAAAACAAAAAGGGTGCCTTTGATAAATTTTACGCATCTATTGACATAAACCTGCACGTTACTAGGAAGCAGGCATATTCGGTATATGGTATAAAATATAACCTTTTTGGACTCGGGATACTGGCCTCATTTCTGGTGTAGTTTGTACTTGACATAACAGTTTGTCCATGTATTTCAAAATTTGTAAAAAAAATTGGACTCAGTGGACTTCAACTCATTTTGATGGTAGTTTTGGCTGAAAAGGGGGGATATACACTATAAATTCATATTTTTTATATTGATGTATAAAAACACCCTGTTGAATACACAAAACGTAAATATTTTACGTTCGGTTCTATTGATATATTTAGCACAATAATGATCATAGACATATCCTTTAGTTTCCCTATCAATAGGAGGCATTCAAATAAAAAATAATTCTCCCACCCTCTATTTATAAAGGAAATGTGGTCCCTATATAAGAGACATATGTCTCTGTCTTTGCAGATGGACACCATTAGCCCATTATAAGAGAATAAGAACAGATAATAAGAATTTGTATTATGCTAATCAAGGACCCATAAAGGGCATCATAATACACCAAAATACAGTTATATTATACAGCGATTCTTGTAGATATCTTTCCGCCTTGACCCTCACTTTTGCCTCATTTATTACATCTGGGTTTAATATCCCAGATTACATCTAGTTGTAGCATAAGTAATGTGGATTCGAATTACTACAATATTCCATCAACCTGGGGGGGATTCTTTTCCTTATACCTTATACATACCTGATTGTTAAAATTTCTGGCGCCCTTCCACGATGTCGCTTACATCGCAAGAAACTGACAAATGAAGTAGCAAGCACAATCAAAGTCAGACACACCATACTGAATTCTTCTTTATCGGTCACACATTCGCCCCTCCCAAGACGATTCTCGATCAGAGTAAATTCGTGACAACATGTACATTCGGTTAATGTAGGCATACAAACACATTTGGTACAGGAGCACCAGGATGTGTCATCTTTTCTGGGGTTTTCAGTCACATCCCTTAGTCGTTGCAAACGTTCATTCTCCAGAGCAGCAAGCTCCTCCTCGGTATATTCGGGTTCATACATGTACCCATACTGGCCCATTTCAGAAAACTCGCAGTCGGAAATATTATCACTATCGGAACTTGAACTTGCTATCGTATGTGGAAGTATGTATACTGTTGGGACGCAAAAGAATTTATATATTGTTTTGTTTATATGAGAAAATTTGAAATAACAGCTTTGGTTGTGAGAAAATTTGCTTTCTGAAAACTAATTGAAGGAGACCGCTTTGTCTTTGTTGGGCGATATAAAAGCCTCAAACATAATTAGACTATGAAAACATAATTTAATGTGTAAACAATGGATCAAATAATGAAAATACCCGATTAAGGGAAATTTGTCGAACATGCTAGTTTAGAATAAGATAAAAAATATGTTGATGCCAATATAGAATTATTTCTAAAGCGAAAATGATTTTACTTGTACCTAAACTTATACTTATACCAATTCCTGTTTCAAGCAATCCAATCTTAAAACAGACAAACGCTTTGGTATGGCCTTATATATAGTTCCTTAGAACAAGTTCAATTCTATAGTATGTGTGTGTATTAAATCTTCGTGCCCGGAGACCCTACAAGTTGGTTACTTTTTCTGCCTTATTGTGTGGGTCCCTTTCTCCAAATAAGACCACTTTTTCTCAACTCACCCGTTACACTGAAGGAAAAACTATATGTTACCCTGACATACAAAACCTGACCTTTTTCCGCTCATGGTCCGACAACATTTTTTTACAGGGCCCTTCATGTTTAGCTGAAAATATAAAACCCAGCGCATACTGAAACCTATTGAGACCCACTTCCAGATAGGAGAAACCAAATCTTAATCCAAGCTTCATATATATTAGTATATTGACAGATAAGCATTTTTATTTCAGGATAAGTTGCTTGGTTCTCAGGTTGGCCGAAAAAGGTTGAAAGATGGAGCAGTCCCAACAAGAATTGTAGTTGACAACCAGCCAGAGTCGTCAGTTGACAGACCAAAGAAGAGACCAGCTTTCAGTTGGCAGATTTACAGGGTAATAATTTAGGTAAAGCACAACTCCTAAATTTTGCACGAAACCACGAAGAATGTCATTATCTAAACTTTTAATATTACAACTCCATTTATGGTACAAAATTGACAGATGATACCGAACATGCTGTGCAAAGATGTATATATTTTCTGCATATGACTAATACATTAAATGACCCTTGTTCAAGGATTTTAGGGATCCTCTTTTCGTTTAGGATATTTGTGAATGTATTTTACGGATAGTGAAGTAACGCTTGAAATATATGGATTATAAATACTTGGCAAGATTAGTGACACAAAAAGCATATATTTTTCTCTGGATATATACAAGGCTCGTAAATGAACCACTTGTAATGACTAAACTAGTTCAGAATTGTTAATTTCCACTAGAACAACATTTCACTCGTATACACACCTCACGATTATACAAAGAGCTTACCGAATATTTTTTATTGGTGATGTGGATAATTGAGGAAATGCACGCATATTTTTTTCTTGTAAGAGCTTTTTTAAATAAATTGTGTCTATTCCAATTTCAAAGTTTGGCTGGTTGCTTGCTTCCAAAAATATTATGGGGATGCATTTGAAGAGATACTGAATATTGGATTAAAAATATAAAGGCAATATTGAAGTAGCCCTATAACAATGTTTTTAAATAAAGGCACCTAAATAAAATGGTCTTTCTTTTGTTCCCTAATTGCATCATCATTGGCAAAGTGGCCCACTATTATAACATTCAAAGGTGTATATACAGAGAGGATATGTAAAAGATGTGTATGTAGTCTTAGGTAAACAGAAACGTTGCATAGAGTAACAGGGATGAACCATGGCAAAGTGGCCAGCTGGGCCCTAGGAAACATAATTCAGTAGCCCCAGCCAATACTTTTACAAGCCCAGTACTATATTGTCAACAAAATTTGGAAATAGGATACCCTATTTGAGTAGTCACCTTTGCTACTGTTTTACAATTTTTTGTAGCCCATGTAAATTTTTAGGGATCTTGGGCTACTGGGCCCCTAGTAATTGCATCCGTGAGTAATATATATATATATATATATGTGTGTGTGTGTGTGTGTGTGTGTGTGTGTGTTACCCAATATGTTGGTGAAAAACTGTATAAAAGCAGGTAAAAAAGGGGGGAATTTGTACACCCAGTGTTTGCATATTATTAATATTTTTGGTCGAACTCTCTCAGCGGTAGAGTTGATAGTAGATTTACTATGGGGCAATAACTTCGGTTAATAACGTTTGAGGGGTGGGGGGGGGGGTATTCCAATTCGACCAATTACTTTTTCCACTAGAATTGTTTTTATTTTGATTTGTCTCTTATGAATAGCAGTTTTTGGGACAATTAAGGGTAAAAGACAAAAAATAAAAATAAAAAAGATCATTATCATTAGTACATGCTTTCTTAAATATAAAGTTGTTAGTTTTGTTACTTTTTTAATCTTATGAGGGAAAAATTTGGGATAATGAAGGTTATAAAGGAAAAAAAATGCCATTATGACATAGACATTCCATGTACAAGTTTTAGCTATAAAATACATGTGAGCTCCCAATTCCTACATTTACAGAGAACATCAGCCCACAAAGGAAGAAACGTGAGCTTTACAGACGACCCATAATGGTTGACGTAGCAGTCCAGGTGTCCCCACCAACCCAGACCAGAAGTACTGCCTGCAACATTCAGCATGATCCCAGCACCATTACTCCAACTACAAATGCCTATATTTCACTTCAAGACAATGGTTACTGCCACTCTATGGATACCACATTAAATACTGCATTTACACAGCCAGCTGAAGACAAAATCACACCACAAGTTGCTGCCATATCACCACCACCTGACATTAATTCAACAGCCACGTCTTCCCCTGCACACAGCATATCGGACCAGTCATCTGAAAACGACAGTGACCAATCTTACATTCCAAGTGATACTTCAACAGTGAGTGACAACCAAGGAACCTGTAAGGAACCAGACCTGGTGACTGACCCAAAGTTTATGGTGTTAGAAACCTGTTTGCAGTCCTTGTTTGCACGACTAACATGTACAGAATGTGCACAGATGATATCCCCAGACAACACCAAGATTACATACAATGGTACTGCCATAAAAGCAAACTTCATCTTCATGCAAGGTCACAGCTCTGAATGGTCATCACAGCCCTATATCAACAGAAAGCCAGCCGGTAAACCTGATGGTAGCAGCAGCAATCCTCCTTTCAGGCCAGACAATTACCCATTTATCACATTTTGCCGACATTCTCCATCTTCAGTTCATAGGTAATAGCCAGTACTACAACTTACAGAGGGATTATGTAGTTCCATCCATTGACAACTATTACAACCTACAAAGAGATGCCATACTTCAAGAAATGCAGGATTTACCACTGACCTTATGTGGAGATGGAAGGTGTGACTCGCCTGGGTTTAGCGCCAAATACTCTACCTACACGTTCATGGAAGCAGAGACAGGAGTGATCCCCGACTTTTCGCTAGTGCAGGTAACAGAGACAGGGTCATCAGTGCGCATGGAAGCTGAAGGTTTTCGCAGATCCCTTGCCAACCTAGAGGAAGCTGGTATAAATGTTGCAGTAGTTATCACCGACAGGCATACCCAAATATGCAAGCAAATGAAAACAGACCATCCTGAAGTAAACCACCAGTTTGATGTTTGGCACCTGAGCAAGTCCTTAAGAAAGAAGCTGCCAAGATAGCAGTTAAGAACAAAGATATAAAACCATGGATCCCATCAATTTGTAACCATCTTTGGTGGAGTGCCAGAAATGCCAGAGGTGATCCAGACCTACATGCAGAGACCTTCACAAGCCTGTTACATCACATGACCATTGTACACAGCTTTCAAGGATAAAAAGTAAAGGCACGTCCCATGGCGATCTGGGCCAAGAGGAGACTAGGAAAAAGAAATGGCTTGATCCACGAGGCAAACCCTTTCAAGCACTGAAAACAGCAATTACAGACACTAGACTGCTGAAAGACATCAGACAGCTGAGCCTCTTTTTCCACATTCGACACCTGGAGACATACCACTCCATGATGTTAAAGTACTGCCCAAAGAGACAGGAATTTGATTTCCCAATTATGGCTGCTCGTTGTCAGTTGGCAGTAATCGACAACAACATGAACATAAACAGAGAACAGAAAAGAAATAAAGATGGCCAGCCATGTTTTGCCACAAATCACCCAAAAAGTACAGGCCAGTGGACTGTACGCTCCATTTTCGAAAGCAAGTCGTACCACTTCATACCACAGATTGTTCAACTGGCACTAGACAACTCTAGTAGTGGAGACAAGCCAGTGGCAGTGCACCAGCCGAAATCTCTGCTCCAATTACGAGGCAACATAACATGCAAGTCTGCTCCACTGAAAGAGGATCTTATAGACCAACACTTGTCACGTTATTGATTGCCAACAGTTTTGTGTCATTTAATCAGCAGAAAGAGTTATAAATTTTTGCAACATATGAACATGTATACTGAGTGAATTTACCTTAAAGTTTATGGGCAGTTATAACGCATACTTTAAATGTAAATTGATTAGCATTCTTTGTAAATATACTAGAACTATGAAAAAAAAAAGAAAAAAAAAAGAAATAAATAAACAAAGATAGAAATAAATGGGAAAAAGGCATGAAAAAAGCAAAGTCAACATATCTTGAAAAAAAGTGTAAAAGAAAAAATGGTTTAGAGTTGTAGAGCCATTAAATATATATATATATGGAAGTGGTATTTCGGCAGCGGTTTTCCAATTTTTAGATCCGAGTTGCACTGACGAGATGTAAATTCATCGAAATAGGGCCGTATATGCAACAGTGAAATTCAAATGAAGTGTTGCGTGTCACTCAAATTGTAGTGGTCAAATTCCTCAGTGGAAAGATGTTCTCGATAATATCACATCCTAAGACTTTAACTCAGTTTGGCTTTGACTTCAGACGCATATAT
>MJUU01064040.1:0-31255 GCA_002080025.1 Modiolus philippinarum
TGAAACCAAACTTGGCCTCTATAGTCCTTAGATGGTCCCCTGCAAAAAGGTTGTTTTTCAGATCCGCGTTATATCCAACATGGCCGCAAGCGGGGATCCTAGTTTTAACATTTAGCCCTACGGGAATATACTTGCAAAGATCTTCTCCTCTGAAACTACAGGGCCCATTGAAACCAAACTTGGCCACAATAGTCCTTAGGTGGTCCCCTGCAAAAAAATTGTTTTTCAGATCCGCGCCATATCCATGATGGCTGCCAGCGGGGATCATAGTTTTAACATTGGACCCTATGGGAAAACACTTTCAAAGATCTTCTCCTCTGAAACTACTGAGCCAATTGAAACCAATCTTGGCCACAATAGTCCTTAGATGGTCACCTGCAAAAAAGTTGTTTTTCAGATCCGCACTATATCCAAGATGGCCACCAGCGGGGATCATAGTTTTAACATTGGACCTTCTGGAAAACACATTCAAAGATCTTCTTCTCTGAAACTACTTGGCCAATTAAAACCAAACTTGACCATAATAGTCCTTAGGTGGTCCCCTGCAAAAGAGTTGTTTTTCATGTTTGCGCTATATCCAAGATGGCCGCCAGCGGGGATCATAGTTTTAACATTGGACCTACTGGAAAACACATTGAAAGATCTTCTCCTCTGAAACTACTTGGCCAATTAAAACCAAACTTGGCCTCTATAGCCCTGAGATGGTCCCCTGCAAAAAAGTTGTTTTTCAGATCCGCGCTATATCCAAGATGGCCGCCAGCGGGGATCATAGTTTTAACATTGGACCTACTGGACACACATTCAAAGATCTTCTCCTCTGAAACTACTTGGCCAATTAAAACCAAACTTGGCCTCTATAGTCCTTAGAAGGTCCCCTGCAAAAAAGTTGTTTTTCAGATCTGCGCTATATCCAAGATGGCCGCCAGCGGGGATCATAGTTTTAACATTGGACCTACTGGAAAACACATTCAAAGATCTTCTCCTCTGAAACTACTTGGCCAATTAAAACCAAACTTAGCCACAATAGTTCTTAGGTGGTCCCATGCAAAAAGGTTGTTTTTCAGATCTGCGCTATATCCAAGGGATCATAGTTTTAACATTGGACCCTATGTGAAAACACATTCAAAGATATTTTCCTCTGAAACTACAGGGCCCGTTAAAACCAATCTTGGCCACAATAGTCCTCAGTTGGTCCCCTGCAAAAAAGTTGTTTTATCAGATCCGCGCTATATCTAAGATGGCCGCCAGCGGAGATCATAGTTTTATCATTGTACCTACTGAAAAAAAAACATTCAAAGGTCTTCTCCTCTGAAACTACTTGGCCAATTAAAACCAAACTTGGCCACAATAGTCCTTAGATGGTCCCCTGCAAAAGAGATGTTTTTCAGATCCGCGCTATATCCAAGATGGTCGCAAGCGGGAATCATAGTTTTAACATTGGACCTACTGGAAAACACATTCAAAGATCTTCTCCTCTGAAACTACTAGGCCAATTAAAACCAAACTTGGCCACAATAGTCCTAAGGTGGTCGCCTGCAAAAAAGTTGTTTTTCAGATCTGCGCTATATCCAGGATGGCTGCCAGCGGGGATCATAGTTTTAACATTGGACCCTATGGGAAAACACTTTCAAAGATCTTCTCCTCTGAAACTACTTGGCCAATTAAAACCAAACTTGGCCACAATAGTCCTTAGATGGTCCCCTGCAAAAGAGATGTTTTTCAGATCCGCGCTATATCCAAGATTTCGGCCAGCGGTGATTATAATTTTAACATTGGACCCTATGGGAAAACATTTTCAAAGATCTTTTCTCAAACTTTCCAGCCAATTGGAACCAAACTTGGCCACAATAGTCTTTAGGTTGCCGCCCCAAAAGTTGTTTTTCAAGTCTTTGCTTAATGCAAGATATCTGCCAGCAGGGAACAGTTTTAACATTTGACCCTTTGGGAAAACATTAAAAGATCTTCTCCTTAAATTACATGGCCAATAAAGAAAACATACTTGGTCACAACGGGCCATAGTTGTTCCCGCTTGAAAAACTTGCCTGGCTTGTCTGCATGGCATTTAAGATGGCCCCAGTGGGGAACATAGTTTAACCTTGAGACCTATCAGAAGCCTATCGGAGGGCATTTAAAGATGTTCTCCTCTGAAAATATTTAAACAATGGGAACCAAAATTAGACTCAATGGTCCCTTCAAGAAAGGTGACAGTAGAACTGCACCCCATCCAAAATAGCTACCAGTCTGGAAAAAGTTTAACTAAAGATAATAAAACATCAATGTCTATTAACAAATTTGAAAATAATGCAATTAAAACATTGGGATTATTTTAACTGCATAAATCAGCCGTGGCCCAGGTGAGCGATACGGGCTCTTGAGAGCCTCTTGTTAACGCACAGGAAGCATGGTATTTCTTATACAAAATTATTTTCCCTGGTTTATTTTCTGTTTTGCTTCCAGCTAGATTCACATAAATAAGGTGTTGCCTAAAAAGTTAAAAGGATAAAAGTTCTATTATATTTGCGATAAAAATATCCGTCAATCAGATGTGATACTTTCAAACCAATTTTGGACAGTACATTGTATTTGGAACGGTAAAAAATCAAACATGACACAACAAAATAAAGTTTACCTGATGCTGACGAAGACAACCAAACACATACACAATGCCAACAAAACAGCATTTACAACTACGATAACTCCTAAAATAAATATTATAGTTAAACATTGTAATTTTATAACATTTATCTTTTTTATCCGTATCCTTGGATCACGGTATTGAAAAATAGAGGTTTGTCAGATGAAATCCGAAGATTTGTAATTTTTTAAAAAAACATTCTGTAACACTCTCATTGAATAGTTATTTCGTAGAATATTAAAAAGATTTTATGCTTTTAGTAAGCAAAAATAGCTCCTGTTTAATTTTCATGAGATTCTTCTGTAACTTCAACAAAAATGCTCTAATCTCAGCCTTTATCTGATTTTTTTATTATGTACACAGTTGAATGTACTTTCTGAATGAAGTGCATGAAATATTGCACAAGCAAGCAACCAAGATGCTCTGAATAGCTTGTATCATTGACCTTAATACGATTATAGCGCCATATTACATGAAAATTCCAGATGTAATTTCTTACTGTTTAGAATTGTACCTCTTGCGTCAGTAGTAGTATTGGATTTGTTTGACTCAACAGTCGTAACAGTTGTAACATTATCTAAGAGACCATATCTAACAGTATTAGTGATTCCTGGGGACATTTTCCTATCTGTTGAAAAAATAACACTACATTTATTATGCAATTAATTTTACAGATACGTGCGGGGCTTGAGAAACGTAATATTTTATTTAGTGTTTAATTTTATAGTTTAGCAAGAAGCCTTTTTTCAAAAGCCAATCCTTAACTACTAGGATGTACAAATGTATGACAAAACGACCATTTCTTAAGTCATAAATATAACCAGATGAAGGTTCTAAGAATCATAAAACACTGAAAATGTAAAGCAAAAATATTTGATCCTAGCTTCTACAAATTTTGGCCCTTGAATGAAACTTGATTGATAGGAACTTCTTGTAATTCTCGTTCAGAATATGTTACATGATATCTTCATATACAGGAACCTCAAGTAGTTTACATAAACGATGAAACAACACTGCATTCATAAAACAATCACATTTAAAATGCACGAAAATGCATTTAACTTTTGATTATAAAACGTGAAATTATTAGCGCTTTCTTCAAATGGACCCAGAATTTGAAGTAGTTTTCTTTTAGAGGAATGATCTGGCATGACTGTAGATGGTTGATAGTGAATTACATTTTCTATGCGGGAAGTTCAGGTACTGTAAGGACACATTGACTAAAAACCAATGTAAGCGTAATGTTGACCCCACGTTATATACAGTATTTAAAACAGTTATATATTTTTCGTTTTAATGCTAGACTCCTATATAATAGTAAGTGTATTGCATTCACTATTACTGCACTTTTCCACACGCAGTGAAATCTCGTTGCAAGGGATATCTCATCCAACATATTTTTTATCAATCAATTACACTTTTAATTTGATTTTACGTTTATTAGAAAAAGATAATAATCAACTCAAATAAATGTAAGTAAACAGTCTAAATCAAACGTTTAAAGCCAGAAAAAAAAAAAAAAAAAAAAAAAAAAAAAAGTTTGCAATGTAAACTCAGTGCGATTTTTGTTCGCAGATGTTTATAGGTCAAATTTCACCACATACAAAGGTAAAAGGCAATTTTTGTCACAGATACTTGAACTTGCATCAAATTCTTTTTTCCATTTTTTCGAACTCAATCATGCCATCAAGGTCACTATTAAAAAGATATAGATGGTAAAACTTGTAAATAGTTTCACTTCTCTGCTGAGTGAAATTGCTGAGTACAATTTATAAGAATATGCATTTACTCCTATCGTGTATGTAATGTGTACGTCGATTTCGTCAATAGAGCGATATACTGTCACAAAAACTGTTTAGCCAGGAATACAGGCTTGTTAAGAGTTATTTAATTAACATATTAGAATGCTGTTTCTGAATTAACGTGAGTGCCTTGCCACTGAAATCGGCAGGTTTCGGGAATTTTATACTTGTATCAGCCAAAAGAGTTTTATATTAATCTTCAAGATGTCATGGTTTTATCTGATATGTTCTGAAAAGACGTATTATGTAGAAATTGTCATATGCACAAATTAAATTTACGGTATTTTCTGTAATAAATTATTTAATATTTCTTCACTGTTCAGATAACTTTTTAACTACAAATATATCTATTAAAATGTCACAAATTAATTACTTACTATTTTTGCACAGAATCCAATTAACATGTGAACAAGACTTCTGCTCGTATATGATTTTAACATTTTGTCTCGATACTGCAGTGCATAAGACTGAAATATAAACATTATCACCAGGAAATCACTCAAATAGCATAAGACTAAAATGAGAGGAATTACATCCCATCTCTGTTTCAGGGATGAGGCCGATTACTTAAAAATTTTATTGAATACATGATAGTAACATTGCTTCTCTTATGTAATCAATTACATTACAATTACAACATTTTCAATTTGTAATTGAATACATTACATTATTTATCTTCAATGTAATTATGATTACAAATGAATAGTAGTGATCACTTCATTTAAAAAAAATACACACATACACACAAAACAAAACAAACACAAAACACCACAACAAAAAAACTCCCAAAAAACAACAAACAACACATATACAAAATCAAAATAATAATAATAATAATACAAAATAAAACAGCGTACTGAGTCACTAGGATATAATTTTATGTTAATTCTTCCAAACTGATGTATATTCTCAAATCATGAATAATTGCACCCTTAACAGATAAAACCTTGAGAATATTTAAATATACATATACTCCATATGTTCATTTACTCCATATCCTTTCGTAAAATATTTAATACAGAAGCATGTCTTTTATTGCAGTGTGGAGTTGGTAAAAAAATTCCCCGTGGTAGAGATGTATGCTCTTTATTTTTCTTAGATATGGTGAACTTGTACATGAGATAATCATGTGTACACTTTGTTCAATTACTATTATCTAAACTTATGTAAATTCTAAAACCTTAGGATTAACTCCCTCCATCGTAGTTTTGTCCTTAGCTATATTTGATATTACTGATTATTCGGATATCGTTTGAATTTATACATTCTAAACACTTTTGAAAAATGGATTTCCTTTGTTTGGGTTCTAGTGCTGCTGATGAGGAATTAATTTCCGAAATGCCCATACAGCTAAATAAAATTATTGCAGTTGGAGTGAACATATGTGTTATGGTCTCGTGTTCATTTACTCCATATCCTTTCGTAAAGTATAATATAAGAAAAAATACAAACTGAGAAACACCTTCCATAAAATATTTTCCTTTCCAAACTGAATTGATTGATGTCTAATCTGCTGGTAAAACACTGTCGCATCACGGCAGAAAAAAAATCAAACTAAAAACTGCCTAAGAGCTGAAGATGAAGAATCATCATGTAGTTGAGTAGACATCGGCAATGTCAGGGACAGGCCAGTATACCTTTAAAATCTTCAGATCATTTGATCTTAAAGCCAATTTAACGGATTCATGCAGAATATCCTGTCAATATACCCTATTTCGCAAAGAATGTAAGTTACGTCTCAGTTTTTTCTGGATTTTGTATCCGCTTTTGTCGTTTTTTAACATCATTTTTTTTCACACTGTGGGTGCCTTTGTTTTGAATGTTGTGATTTCTATTTCTGTGCTTTGTGTCTGTCTAACGTCATTGTTTTGTGTCTGGCGCCATTGTTTTCTGTGTTCTAGTTTTGGCCATGTCCTTGGACTTCGATTTTTGTGGATTTCCCTCCTTTATTCCCTCGGTATTCTACTGCCGTTGTTCCGTTAAAAGAAGGATGGGAAATGACCTTAGTAATAATCTGTTTGCAAGTCAAGCCGTATTTCGATATCAAAACAACGGCAGTAGAATACCGAAGGAACAAAGCACAAGATTACACAAATCAAAGTTCAGAGACAATGCAAAAGCAAGAACACCAAAAGACGGAAGACCAAAGACACCACATGCCCACAAAACACGAACATTACATACACAACACAAAAAACTAAAGCACTAACAATGTGACCTCTCCATTAACAAGAGTGGCATCAGGTGCTCCGGAAGGGTAAGCATGTCCTGCTCTGTGCACAGCACGCGTCACACTGTCAGTGGGTCAATCCAGGGTAAAGTCAAAACCGGTAATGTCAAATCCGGGAAGACGCGAATCTAGCTGAAAATGTCAGTTTTTATTTGTGACACTGACATTTCATATCTATCTATGATGTCGTGGTGACGACCATAGACTTTCTGAAGGGACGAAAGTAACAAAGGCTGAACATATCCCTAACTCAGCAGTTTTTGTGACAGTGCTTTTGCTCTTTCCACAAAGTCCCTGCATGAACTGCACGCTCTACAGTAACGAATTAATTGTGAAATATATACTCCATATGCTGGGGATGCAGGTATATTGCTGCAGAGAAAGGGAAAGTTCAAAATTGGAAAGTCAAAATCATCACGTTTGTCATATAATCTAACTTTCAGACATCCATTTTCGTCAATGTATAACAAAAGGTCAAGGTATGAAGCAGAATCGGGTGTATCGGTTGTCTCTTTAATTTCAAGTTCATTGGGGTAGATACAATGTAAATATTCTTTAAATCTTGGGTTATTAAGAGAAAGTACATCGTCTATATATCTGAAGCTGAAATTAAGTCTGGGCTAGTTGTTTTTGTTTCCGTTGTATCAAAATGTTATTATCTTCTTTAAAACTTCTTAAAATTATTTAACAATTTTACAACTTTTAAACGATCATACAATAAATATATGTTAGATCATTAAATTTCACTTATATTGATGAAGTTCTTTCCATCAATAACGCATCTTTTGCTAAATTGATCCTCCAGAACTAGAGATAAAGGAAACGACAGAACTAACTAGATCTACATCTTTTTGGACTTACATCTCGAATTTGACAAAAATTATCATCTCAGTACTAAAAGGGACGATTTTAATTTCAAAATTATCAATGGACATTGATATTCAAGCTTCTTCTGCTAACGGAATTTATGTTTCACAGTTGATTCGTTTCGCGAGAGCTAACACAAATTATACAGACTTTCTCATTAAAAGTGATCTCCTTGGCCACTAATCAAGGCTTGAAAAAAATCTGCCTCATACGCATACGATCATTAAAAAGTTCTTCAGTAGATATCAGTCCCTTGTGGAAAAATGTGAAGTTTAGGTCTGAAGTCTGATTCAAGATTCTTTTTTTTTACTTACTACTGGAATGATCATTTCTTTTAAGTGTCTACGACCTTTCAATAGCAATTGCTGTTGCAAGTTGCCCCCGGACCAGCGCAATGGTAGGGGAGGTTTGACATGTCATAAAACCGGTTTACTCCCACCATTCTTTTTGAAATGCCTGTACCAAGCCATGACCATTGCGGTCGATATTTTTTTCCGGTGGTTTCCACCTGATTTTTTTGCCGCCTCATGGACTTCGGCCCTTTATTACTCTGTTCGGTAATTTTTTTATTACCTCCATTTATGAAATCTGTAACCTTGTTGTAAAATATTGGATGTGGTAGTAAGATAACGTTTTTTTAAAGTTGTCAAGAGTATAGCACATGCATACGAATAGTAAAAGTTGAAATATATACACCCCGTAACATAGAACTAGAAGAGCGTCGCCGTCAAGGTGAGGGAAATTAGTAATTGTGAAATCTAAATCATCCCTTTAATCATATATTTATGTCCCCTAAACGAAGTTTGGGAGACATATTGTGTTTACTCCGTTTCTTATTATTATTTTTATGTCGCCCCACATGTAGTCGGGACGACAAATTGCTCTTTGTCCGTTTCTCTATTATTATTGTTTGTTTCTTTCTTTCTTCCAATGATTTTTGTGCGGCTTCATTCTCAGAGATGCTTGGACAGAATTCCTTCATAGTTTGCCAAAATTTTCAAAATGGCCGCCATTTTACGTCAAAATCTCAACTTTGTCCGATTGCAATGAAAATTGATTTCTAAGTAGATTTTACCGCTGCGAACAAGATGGAATCATCGAATTGGCTGCCAGGGGCGACATTAGCTATTGCTTGCAATTGCAAATCTAGTTTCTCTTCTTCTTTCTTCCGCTCAATTCTTGTCCGACACATTTCTCAGAAACTATTGGGCCAAACTTCATGAAACTTTACAGGAATGTTGGCCTACATGAGTAAATGTGCAGAAACCTTTCGAAATTTTCAAAATGGCCACCGTTGCCATGAAAACGGAGAAAAGGCGGGGAAATTCAAAGTGCTCGGAATTGGATGAAATTTTACAGGAAGGTTGTCTAGAATGCATAGAATTGATTTGTGGGCTTAAAATTTTCAAAATGGCGACCGTTGCCATGGAAACGGAAAAAAAGGCGGGGAAATTCAAAGTGCTCAGAATTGGATGAAATTTTACAGGAAGGTTGCCTAGAATGCATAGAATAGATTTTTGGTCTAAAAATTTTTATAATGGCGACCGTTGCCATGGAAACGGAAAAAAGGCGGGAAAAATTCAAAGTGCTCAGAATTGGATGAAATTTTACAGGAAGGTTGCCTAGCATGTATAAAATATATTTTTGGTCTTTAATTTTCAAAATGGTGACCGTTGCCATGGAAACGGAAAAAGGCAGGAAAATTTGAACTGCTCCAATTTGGATGAAATTTTACGGGAAGGTTGTCTGCCATGTGTAGAAATGATTTTAAGCCTTAAAATTTTTAAGATGACTGCCATTGCCATGAAAAAAGGGCAGAAAAATTCAAAGTGCTTCAATTGGATGAAATTTTATGTGATCGTCCGTGCGAGACCTACAAAGGTAGTCAAGGACGTTATACACCTCCCAGTCAGTCATGTGACAGTTATCTGACAAGTAGGAATTAATGTTTAGTCTTAGAAATCTCATAAATGCTGCTGTTGCCATGGAAACTGTGTAAAAAATTTAACAGTGTTCGTTTTGGAGATATCTGTAACGCTCTGCGTTACAATAAGCAATATTTTACTTTTAATTTTACCGGAATCACTGATACAGAAAGGGCAGAATTAAGAATCTATTTCCATATTAAGTTTTAGTTCTTTTGGGTAGATGAGGTCCCCATAATCTAAAAAGTGGGTATTGTCAGTAGTAAGGATATCATTAATATACCTGATGTTATCATTGAAAGTAGGTATAAGTTTATCGCTGTTTGCACAGTTCCATATTGTTTTTTTTCCTAAAGTACTGTTCGTAACAGAACAGAAAAAAATCTGCAAGAAGAGGTGTACAGTTCCCATGAGAATTCCAAAAACAATATTGCCAAAACAAACGATACATGTTGTCTTGCAAAAGATTCAAGGAGCAACAATTGCTGTTGGTGTTATTAGAGAAGAATAGTGCTTTCCATTACAACAAACTAACTTCAAACCATAAAATTCAAAAGACAATTTCAAAAGTTGTCCAAATCAGGATTTAATAAAATTATGTAGCGTTTGTATTAAGGTAAGAAAAATCATAACTGTCAATAGATGTCTTTTTATTGAAAGTCATCTTCTCACTTTTTTTCTTTGAGTTGGATTTTTAAATCGGTATTGTCAATAGATCACTTCAAAGTGATGTGATATAAACAATAAAACAAAATATGTGTTGCGAAACAGCATTCTAGGTCAAAGACAAAATAAAAAGATGCATGGGCATGTGAGCTGTTAGAGGGGTGAATTTAAAATCTAAAAATATAACCTAGCAAAATAAAATTAGTAGAAATTCTAAAAAAAAAGTCTACCAATATATTTCTACAGATCTGTCGTTTTGAAGTGGGTCTCTTGATTATAAACAATGACTGGCGACTGTTGACTCTGAAATTGACCTTTAAAGAGGAATTGGTGTTAAGCGTGTATATTACGATGGATACCATTTTTCTGACATCTAACTACATTTGTGGCGTCCTTTTTTAAAGGTTTAATTTATTTTATTTATATATGTCTTGAACTACCTTATCCTGCAATATTTATTTTCTCAGATCAGTCCACAACATAAGTCTTATTAACTCCAATGTTGGTATATGTAATATGGTACCATAACTACAAAAGCTCAAGTTATGTTTTATTTTTTCTTTTAATTAACAGTCGATCAAGCAATTTTTTAACAGTTGCGATACATGCATTAAGAATGAAGAATATCAACACAAATCAAACCAGCACGTAGTAATACAAGACCGGGATTGTTTAGATATTATTTGACTGTGATGAAATTTTATAAAAGTTATAAAGATGCGATATGAAAACGGTTAGCCTCACCGGACTCAGTTACGAAATTACGAAGGATTTTTTTGGGGGGGATTTGTTGTCTAAAAAAGAAAAAATTATACCTGATGTAAAATAAATGTTTCTATTTATAAAACTTCACTAACATAGCAAAATGATCCATGTGCACTTAGTAAATACTGGCTATCGACGGTAAAATAATTTTGTAAACAGGGAAGTTCTTATGTGGAATTCCATTTAAAAAACCTGTCAAGACAAGGCCTTTACGTCAATTTTTGTTAATTTCTTGTTCGACAAAATCTTCTAATTCTAATCATACTATATGCTGGATGCACAGATTATGACTCTAATGTGCCCATAACTTTCGTATTCTCTACATGTACTCTGTCGTTTTGATTGAATAAACATGGCAACATCAAGAAAAGTAATTCCGTAATTTTGTTTTTCAATTAATAAGACATTCATAAATAAATCGAGCAATATGTTTTAATATAAAAGAATCTTCAAATTTTCATTTAGTATACATATTTACCTAGTAGTAATTCACTTTTGTTCTCAAATGAAGAACGTTAATACATTGACACGAAGGTTAATAACGGTCAGAATCGAAATAATACTTTCTATATATTTATGTGACAGCCAATAAAAAATGAACTCAATGTACCAGAAAAGAACAGATAAGTTCTATATTCTTTATGGCGCTACAATTTACCTTTGTATACCAGATGTCAAAGAATCCAGAAAATTTAATGGCTGCCGTCAGAATGGTCAGATCTGTAAACCAAGGAAAATATCCATCCGGTTCAACCACGCTCTCTGGTATTCCTAAAACCATGCTATATGATCACGGCAAGGGCCGTCTACGGAGGGAGGAGGTCAAACACAGTTCCTGGAAGGAAACTCTGCCTCACTATAGAGGAGGAGCAATCATTAGTGAATTATATAAAGTATATGGCATAGAGAGGGCAACCGCTCACAAATATAATGTTAAAAATATTTGCAACTCAAATTTTCAGAAGAAAAGAAATTCGCACACACAAATAGACATGAACAAAGGGTTCAGGGACCAGTGGCGTAAGAGGTTCAAGAAAAGGTACCTAAAACCCAAGAATGGACATTACCAAAGAAGAAATAACGAATATTAGTACGTTGCACAATAGGTCCATATAATAGACCCGTGAAAAAAAAGGTTAGACTTTTTCTCCGTCCGATAAATTTATTTTAGAAATTTTAGCCGGTGAGGCTACAAACTGAAAATAATCATATTTAGATATCCTAAACGTTAAATAGTAGAGACTTGTTAACAGTCAATTATGAAACCTTGTTTTAATTCAGATATATTTGTAAAATTGTATACTTATACCGTTTCCTGATGGTCTGTCCCTGAAATATCCCAACCACATGTCTGTTCTTGTTTTTTCTTGCAACAGACGACTAGGACATTGAATTGCTGCACCCATCCAAGTTGTTTTATTCCGACTTTCAATTGCATCTGAAATAAATCTAAATACTAGTAATGATAGATAAAGGAACAGACCTTTAAACCCTCTTTAGCCCTTTTAGCCACTGCTCCGATATTAACGTCTTGATATTTTAACCGCATTGACATCGCAACGAAAAAAAGTACACATGTATATACATTAAATCAATCTGTCCAAGTCCTACTTCAGCTTCCCCTTGTTGGACAGGGGCAGAAAATTTTGGTCTTGCTAACTGAAGAGGAACTGTTTATATTTGCCATTATTTAAAGAATTTTCAATTCTGTAAAATACCTTAACATCGTACATGTAAAATACAAGTAAAATAATTATGCGCACAAATGAAAGATTTTTTGCGCCCATTTGAAATAAACTTTGCGCCCAAATGAAATGCATCGGATGTTGTTGGTACGTTAATCACTTTGCATTGTACTGAAGTTTGAATTGGCAAAGTAATGATTGCAATAAAAGAGAAAAATAGAATTCATTTCAACGCATTTTTATCAATGAATGTTGGCTTAAAAAAAGTAATGGTTGTTATCAAAGACAACACTGTGATTGACTTTATTGTATTGTCTGCAACAACAAATGTTTGCATTGACATAGCAGCTGTTGTTATCAATGAAAACAATATAATTTATTTCACTCCACTTTCATCAACGACTGTTTGCATTTACAAAGTTATGGTTACTATTGAAGACAACAATACAATCATTTTTCGTCATTTTCATTAAAGAATGTTTGAATTGAAAATTTTAAAGTAAAAGTTAACCCCATTACAACCACACATTTCATTTTATAAAATTGCCATCAACAAATGACAACATCATTGGGGGTCTATGCAAAAATTTTATTAACCAAAAATACAAAAATATCCTATTTTTTCTGAATTTTGGAAATGACCTACAATCTACTTTTTGATTATCGGGCATCAAAAGGTATTCCAATTGTTTATTTAAATTTCAGAAATATTCTAGATATCAATGCAACTTCTCTAAAAGATTTGACGAAGATTAACCCCGATTACTGTTAAATGTGACTGTTAAAAGATATAGTATTCAAAATTCCAAAACAAGTTTATAAACATATATTTCAATACTGCAACATTTTTGTAATTTTGTAAACGTTGGACACACATTTACTTTATATATAAACGTGAAGATCAGTTAACGAGTGCGCCGTTTTACATCATTTGATGTCTGAGAAACGTTGTTACATGTAAGAATATCGTGATTACAATGTTCGAGTTGTGACATTTAAAAAGGGGATTTTTGAATTGACAGAATTAAAAAGCATTAAATTTAGGTGTGCTAACTCACTTTTCGCACAATAGACTGTATTTGTGTGTAAGCTGCAATTCTTGACAGTCAATGTCTTCTTCCCTATAGCAAGACACTGGTGTTTGTAATTCGGGTTCTGTATGAGTTTTGTATTTATATCTGAAAACACATTTTACATACAAACTGTAAGAAAATATAAGATTACACTGTCTGGTTTTAAAACGTTGCATAAAAACAAAACGGCCTTCATTTACTTTAGGGGTCCCACTACTTTAGGGTGGTGAATGTTTCGTATTTACATTCTTTACGTTATGTTAGGGTTAGGGATAAGTTTTTGGGGTAGGTTTAAGGTTAGAGATAGGGTTAGGGTTAGTGTTCTAGGGTTAGATTTGGTATATTCATGAAAGTACCCAAATATGATAGGGACCCCTAAAGTAAACTTAGGCCAAAACACTGTTGAGAAAGAAATGGCAAGATATAGAGTAAATTTATATGAAAGTAAATACCGACTAATTGTGAAAATCACAAATCATTCAACCAATAGACCTTTAGACATTTCCGGGTATATATTCAGACTACAAATTATTGAAACTGACTTCATCTTCTTTGTGGTCTCATTTTTAGCCTAACCATTCAAATCCTTAATGTCAAGAAAATATTGATGCCAAATCCAATTAAAATGGAATTACTGGAATAGCATATTCATTGAGGTTGATAGTGATATGAAAGTTCTTAGTTTACTCTATTTACCTCTTTTGAACTTAAATAGAGGAATGCCGCTATCGGATTTGTTCGATGAACAGTATGGAATTGGTTCAAGACATTTTTCAACACATCTTATTGTCTCGTTAGATACTGGATATTCACCTATTTCGTAAATGCATTTGCACCACTTGTCATTCTGAATAAAAACGTATGAATAAAAAAAAACTAAAATGCTGTAAAATATAATAACACATGCAATATACTTCATGCACATTATAGTATGGTAATATTTCATTTGCGAGACAAAGCACAATGAAGTTCCAAACCGAATAAATGTGGTAACTTTTACTCGGTTAAACTGATTGGCTATCAAAACGAAATATTTTCCACAAATTACAACACAGACTTAGACTCAGACTCAATTTCCGTTCTTAGACATCAATTTTGATATAACGAATGGTAAATTAGATACTAAAATTTATGATAAAAGGGACAATTTTCTTTTTCCATAGTTAATTATTCATTTCTTGATGGCGATGATCCATTAGCGCCATATATCTCAATTTGTTTTATTTGCTCGAGTATGTAATAACGTTTGCGATTTTAATAAACGGAATCTTTTCATAACTGAAAAACTATTACATCAGGGTTTTTGTTATCATAAACTAGTTAAAACCTTTACTAAATTCTATCATTGGCATAAAGATTTTGTTCATAAATACAATGCAACCTGTAAACATATAATCAAGGCTGGTATTTCACATCCCTTATTTTACGGTAATTTTTTACATAAGAGTAAAAAATACTTAAACTCGCCTCACAAATTTATTAAATCTTTAAATCCTCTAATTCATAAGGGTTATAATTACGGTATTGTCGTTAAGTCATTACGTATAGCCTTCTTTGGTATTAACATTGATTTTTTGATAGGGTCTTTGCATTTCAAATAACACACATTCTAAATTTCTAAAATCATTTATGCATGGACACGGGTTATGTATTCCGGTATATGCATGAAATACAGATGGTTCCTATTTTGTTAAACATCACACTGATTCACACAAAAAGTATACAGAGGAGAATGTCATTGCAATGTTGGAATTGTTGATGAATAACATATTTGTAGAATTTGGGGGACAAGTTTTCCAGCAGCCAATAGGGATACCTATGGGGACTTATTGTGCGCCACTTTAAGCAGATTTGTTTCTTTATTCGTATGAAGCCAGGTTCATACCAGGGCTAGTTCAGAAAAAAGACAATAAGCTAGCCAAATCCTTCAATTTCAGTTTCCGTTATATAGATAATGTTCTTTTATTAAACAATCCTCAATTTAAGGATAACCTTCATCTTATTTTATGCCCAAATGAACTCGAAATTAAGGAGACCACTGATACACCATCATCAGCATCATACCTAGACCTATACCTCTACATTGACAAATCTGGACGTCTGAAAACAAAACCTTACGACAAGCCTGATGATTTCGATTTTCCAATAGTGAACTTCCCCGTTTTTAAGCAGTAATATTTCCACTTCTCCGGCATATGGCGTGTACATTTCACAACTCATTTGCTATTGCCGTGCCTGTAATTTGTACAGCTATTTTGTCAACAAAGCAAAATTTCTGTCTCAAAATTTTATACATCAAGGTTATGTTCAGTCACTGTTCCAATTGTCACTACAAACGTTTTACGGTCGTCACCACGATTTGACAGACCATTACAATGTTTCTGTTTCACAAATGAGAACAGATATCTTTGGGTAGATCCAGAGTTTGTTACCGGACTGAATAACACCGACTGTGACAAAACTGGACTTTTCACTGGCAGTTTGACGGGTGCCACGCGTAGAGCAGATCATGCTTACCCTTCCGGAACACCTTATGATACCTCAGTTTTTATAGAGGTTCACACTGCTAGTGCTTTAGTTTTGTAACATTCTTGTTCATTCTCGTTTATTTGTTTTGTCTTTTTCTTACTGTCTTTAATTCGTGTTGCTGTGAATTGCCGTGGTTTTGGATTTATGATTTTAGAATTTCCACTTTCCTCGTTCTTGCTTCAGTATTTGTTTGCTGATGTATCATTACGCTTAACTCCTCACAGGATGAGATCTTGATAGAAGCTGTATACTGGGGGTACATAACTTACTTTGTCAGTTGGTAATGGGTCTGGAGCTGGCATGTCAGTTAACCGCTAGTAGTCTCTTGTGATTCCATGTTTATGTCCGTATATTCAGTTCTTTCAGTTTCATTTTTCACAACTGACTCAGTCCTGTTGCCAACTGAATTTTACTATTGTTACGATTTTTTTTTTATTTTTCACATTGGCTATAGGGGAAGGTTTGGGCTCAGTAAAACTAGTTTAACCCGGACGCAACAGGGTTCCGCCTGTCCTAAGTCAGGACATTTATTAAGCCCTTGTGGTGTGTCTTGTCTGTTTTCTAGTTAGTTTACTTTATGTCTTTGGGAGTCTAGGCTGATGTTTATTTCGCTGAACTTGATTACTTTTTATTTAGGGACCAACTCCAACCTGCCGTTGGGTGTGGGGTTTCCTCACAGTTTATTAAAGATCTTATAGTGGCTTTGAGTTGTTATTTCTCCCCTTTGGGTCGTTGTCTCTTTGACACATTCTCCGTTTCCCTTCCTTTTTCTATTAGATCGGGGACAGCAAATTCGTTTTTTTCCTATCTTATGAGGTCGAAGGTTCACAAGGAGAATACAGTAAAATGCGTTAAATCATTTTTTTTAAGTTCGAATTGTACATGTATACTTGCTTCCCACTTGATCCGATATTTTTTACTGAAATACATGGTATTTATATAACAAAACCTTTTGGAATTTTTTAAATTTTTCTTCCGCAGACTAGACTGCTTGAACTAGACGGCCGTTTAGCAGCAAGCACCGTTTGACAAACCTTTCCGAAAGACGTCATGTCTCGTTCCTTTCTTGTTCAAGATTGTTGCTTTGTAGTTAGTAGTCTACTCTGTGGCCTTGATTTGTATTTTTAGTCATTTTGTTGTCTTAGTTTTAATTTCAAAAAAGCTGATCGAAAGTGTACATATCTGAAACTAATAATATATACAAGTGAAAAGCTACCAGACATGAAAAAAAATAACTTAACACAAACATCTGCCAAGTACGATACTTACGTAGTACACAAAGTAATGTCCATGCAGACTGCAGCGGTTCTGACACTGAAAGATTGATTTGCTTACGACAGTCGGTGTATCAGATGGAAAGTAGTCGTCCAGTTGGCTAAATACTTGAAAGGTATTATTCACTTGTACAGCAAGACAACCTGAAAAAATAGTCATTGACAGAGTGTCAAGTTTTATCACACCATGTAGGAAAAATGAAAGGATATCGAGTGAATATACATGTGACAAAAACGCACACGATACATAAAGAACTCCAGTTTACCAAAGACAGGGCTTTTATTCCTGTCTACATCTTGATGTCGCCTGAGGGTCTTTAACTAGAGGTGAACAATATTCACCCCTCCAAGCGAGATCAAGAAGACCCCTAGCGTGCACTTTAGCGGTATTCTTGACAAAAATTATATCAAAGTCACTCCCTTGCTCCTCACCCGCCATGGAGTGCCATCTCGGGCGATTCTCAGGATTATCCAGCTGAAAGCACCAGGGTTACAAGAAGAGAATAAAAATGTTGAGCAACGTCGATCGCAGCTAAAATATGTCATTGAAGCAACACATGTAAGGAGCGGTCAATGAGAAAAAAAAGTAGAATTGTGCAATGTATGCCTACAAATATTTGGTCATTAAGTAGCCCGACGAAAGACAAAAATAAGGACAAAAACAACATCGATAGACAACACGGGACGCATCGAAATAGATGTAGGCAATCCTTGCAGTGTAACTTTGGTTGAAAGGGCAAACATGGTCGTGTGTACAGATTATAACATTTTAGTAAAAACAATGAAAATATTGAACAGCCAAATTGAAAAAATAAATGAATTAGTAAACGTGTGAGAAATTGTCACACGGACAATCACACCATAACTAATAATTTAAGAGCATACATCTCAAGCATGGGGAGGCTTTCTACGGACCCCATGTGTTCATTTTATTAAATTATCTAATATACAATAAAAAAAGGGGAAATATGATCTAATTATTGGGTGACCCTCATTTGTTTCAGTAATAAGAAGAGACACTTTGCAACCAAAGGTTTTCAATTTGTTTAAGAACCATTTCAATCCACTACGAAAGCCGGATAGTGTCAAAAGATTTTTTTTATTTTCTCAGTAAAAAAAAAATCTCAAAAACAAAATTCTCTCGTTATTTCGAATTAAAATATTTTTCTCGGAAAAACAAAACTTATTGCGTTATAACCCGATAATCATCTCGTTTGAACGCAATAGTTGTCTCGTTATTACGCGATAATTATCTCGTTATTTCGAATCAAAAATATTTTTCTCGGAACTTATTGTGCTTTAACAGGATAACTCCTTTGTATGAACATAAAGTACCAAACAGCCACGCACATTCCTTTTTCGGCCCCTGGATCAGTGTTTCGGAAGCTTTTCGAAAATAAAAGAAACGGATGATATTTGTTTTTGTGGTCTCAAGTCTGCCTCATCAGGGGTCTCTTGAAACAAACAATAGTTTGAATTATATAGTCAAATAGTTCTTATACCTATCGAAAACAAGATGAGTTTCATTAACAGGCTAACAATCTTTAATTATCCCCCAAAAAAATAAAATAATAATATCGGTAATAAACAAAAAAACTAAATAATAAAAAAAAGCGGACATCTATCTGAAAATGCTCCAGCACATTAACATAGAATGGTTCTCGCAACCCCCACCTCATTATCATCAAACAGTCCTTTTTATTTCCCTTGAAAAGTTTACACACCGCTCAAGTATGACCATTTAGGCGTGAATTTTGTTCCTTTATTTGGTCATTTTCAGACTTATGTTTAAATGTTGTCAAAAAATGGTGTAAGGTGGTCTCGGGTACGTATACACCTCGAAAATGAGATAAACATATGCCACACTTGTACAACCGCGCCGATTTAAGTTGAAACTTTCATTCATACCAACTTAGATAAGTCTCATTCAATCAGTAAGTAACGTCATAAATTAATCACCCAAAAACAATGACATTTCCAAGGTTCTATTATTACGAGGATGGAAAGTTGACAAAACGTTACATTGTGTATGAATATACACAATGCATTGTATTTTGTCTGTTTCGTCCACATTTGATGACATTGTGTTTTCTTTTACACAGAAGCTGATAAAGGATATAAACGCCACAAACTGCAGTGGGGACAGATTTATTGAATCTGTTCTTAAATTGTGCCAAATAAGCAAACAACAAACACATTATTTATATAACTGGTATTATCTTAAATCATGTTTTATAAATGAAACGAGAAAATTTAAAAATAAAGTCAAGAAAATAATTATTATATCCTTTCATAATATGGGATACGATTGTAGCTCTCGTACACGTCACATACAATGACCTCAAATAATTTTGCAGGGCTACCGGTTGTCTAAACGTCGAATGAATACCCAATAAATGTTAAAAGATTGTTTGTGGTGATTTATTTCATTTTTACCATGCCTAATATATGATGTTTGTATGACTATAAATAGCATTTTTATGTTACATGCGTAAGTTAGGATGTGTGCGTTGTTGGAATAATTCATTCCGGGATGTTTTAGGGCCTATTCAGTTCTTTTCCTAAAGCAAATTTAAAAAAAAATGTCGGTTCTTTCTTTTTCTAAACTAAGCAAATAAAAAAAATAAAAATATTGAAACTAGGAAAAGCACTTTCTTTTAATTTAACTCTCCTCAATTGTCAGAATTAACCATATTTGCAACATTATTTTTTCTTCAAATCGAAACCAAATATTTATTTTTGTGCCAAGTACAATTAGATTATTAATTTTCATTTGCTTCAAGATTGAATTTTTTGGGGCAAAATCATTGAACCCCAAATCATTCCCTGAAAATCAGTCGTCCTATAATAGATATGTTCAGATAATTTAAAGTTTGGTTATACCAATTTGCAGAGGGTCTATGTTCTGCTTTTCGACATTAGATCTTAAAACTTGTGTCCCGATTCCAGAACACTATTTTCAGAGCCCAAGAGAAAGTTTCCATTAAGATTTTCATAAATTAAATAAAACCAAACAGAAACTAAGATAATTGGGTATTGGTTCATTTGCGGCTACCAGCATGTGTGTTGTTGATATTTAAGGGGTTGCACACAAGACAGAAAGGTAATTAGATATTTCCCTTTCTTAGTGTAAATAAAAAAGATCAGGCGGGGAAGTAGTTAACGAAAATTGTCACCCCTGTAAATTTGTAAATCTGCCATCTCCTCAAATAAGCAAGATGTGTGATGACACAGCCACGGTAGAAAAAATCTAATTTCTAATATTTGCAGTATTTTTTTTACATTTTGCATGCTATGTATCTTATGCTGAAACAATCGCTGTAAGGAAAAGATTTATAATAATATACAAATGTCGTTGATTAATTCATAAAACATTGTTTTGAAACCAACTAAGACTATGATAATAAAGAAAAAAATCTAGCCACCCTCAAAGGGCATGGGCGGAAACAAAATACAGGATTATTATTTAATATATAATTATTCATCGTAGAAACCATATGAAAATTATTTCTGCATATGGCCTTTTTCAGGATCCACATTTTTCAAGTTTTTTAGTAAGGGAGAAAATGGACTTTTAGAAAATGACATTAACCAATCAGCCACTAACCAGATCTTTCAACATGATATTCTAGCTGGCTGTGTGACGTGTGTCATGCGTGGAGCAGATCATGCTTACCTTTCCGGAGCACCTAATGATACCTTAGTTTTCATAGGGTTCACACTGCTAGTGCTTTAGTTTTGTGGCGTTTTTGTTCATTTTTGTTTATTTGTTTTGTCTTTGGCATATTGTCTCAGTTCGTGTTGCTGTGAATTGCCGTGATTTTGGATTTATGATTTTAGAATTTCCCCTTTCCTCGTTCTTTCTTCGGTATTCATTTGCCAATGTATTCATTATAATTTAGGCATATCAGTAAAGATTCAGGTTAGATAACTCTCCGGACAAAAATCTGTGACCTTGTGTTTGATATAGGTAGAATATTTAATTTGATAACTTTAACTTTCTTTCTGTACAATGCTTCATTATTTATTATTTGGATGTAAAAAATGCCAGATTTTTAAACATTTTATATGATTGTAATTTTCTATAAAACTGCATTTTCAGTTGGTCAACTTGGGAACCCACTAAAACCCATCTCTCATAAGAAAGATTTATAGTTAACATATCTGCACTGCAAATTTCATTACAATCGGACCTATGGAATTTTTTGGATTAACTGTTAAATATAAATATATTTGTAGCTTTTGCGCGTGGTCTTTCAATTATGACTCGAGTTATGTTCCTTTGGCCACAAGTTCTTAGGTTTTTCCCACTTTGATTGTGCTGCCATCTAGCGTTAATTGATATACCTATATAATTTTAGCTTGCGAGTGATTTGTACTCACTGTGAAATAAATATATGGGGCAATTAAAGGGAAATGTAATAGTTTAAGTATTTATCAATATTTTCGGACACGTGTTAATAAGTATTTGAGGTGTTATATAAGGTGGCTACTACATTTGTATTTGGTAGTCTGTTAGAAAAATTTATTGACAGTTCCCTATTTATACAAAGTTGATTCCCGATAGGAACCTCAGAAAAAATGTATAGGAGATAAAAATTCGATCGTGTGAACTTTTATTCTGGATTCGAAGGGTGGACATAAAAATATGCACATGGATTAACAGGGATATTGGCAATCCGTATACAAATTTTGGTCAAAATCTAAAGATGGCCTTTTTGGGGATGCACTTTGAAAGACAGACACTAACTTGATCTTTTATGCCGATTTTTGCTTCGTATATGCATCTATGCGTGCACCTGCGGCAATCTACGTTGTGTTCATATAAATTCAAAAGAAAGGGATGAAAAAAGTATTCTTTTCATTGGAAATAAATTTTATAATTATGCATCTAAGGAAAACAATCCAAAAAGTAACATTTCTATCTCATTTAAACGAGAGCTCAATTTCTATTGTTCTATTTCAACCACTTCCCCGCCTGAGATCTTCATCTTGAATGGTAAAATCTTCATTTTATCATTATCGTCAGAAAAAAAATCGATGCACTGTATAAATTTGTCAAAATAATCCATCAGAAATAGAAACTATTTAATTTCTGGAAAACACAGGAAAGCAAAACAGTAGGCAGGGGAATATTCTTTTCAAAATTTTGACATAGGGAATAAATTCAATTTTTTTAAAAGGCCACGTATCTGAATCGACAGGTCATGAAACGAATGATTGTCAAATTAAAATCACTATGTAATTGGTGAGTTTCATGAGTGCTTTTAAGATGAAGGGGCGTGCTCTAAATCATGCTTGATGACTATATGTCAATTATATGTCCGACCAATGAAAGTTACATGTACATACTCTTGGGACGTCTATGAAATCAACGCACGCATGGAAACTGTAAATCTTCTTTGTTTCGTATTCATGTTTACAATCTGAGTGGTAAAAATAATGTATGACAAGATCACAAATCTGTGACGCGTCAACGAACGAAAATTTTTCCTTAATCCGGTTTGGTAGTTTTGAATACTTGCAGTCGAATATTGCTGTAAAAAGCCCTTTTTGTCAGTTTCAGGTTATTTACAGTGTTTGAGAGGACAGTACTACTCAAAGGACACCGAGAACCAAAACAAAAACTTATCAAAATTGCATTCAAGTGGCAAGTTCAGTAGCTGGATCTGTTTTCTAAATGTATGAAAATGCATTTGAATTGCTTTTGTTCTGACAATGTATGTAATATGTGAAATATTAGAAGAGTTTTCGAGAAGATTTACTGCATTCGCAAAATTAGTATGAATAAATTCACGGGTAAATGGCCATACCTCCTTTAACAGAACAGAAAAAAGATGTGTTTGTGAAACACTGCATATGCCCCAGATTCTACAGTAAAATATATATAAATACCAAAATTTACCCCTTTTTGACCTCTGTGACTATGACTTTTGACCTATTTTTTTCATATTTATGTTCCTCTTAACTAGACTACACTTGCCAAGTATTATAAATCTATCTTACATAGTTCAAAAGTTGTTTATTACCATAAAAACACCAAATTCAACCCCCTTAATATGAAACGAATGAAGCCATTAGGACCTCTTGTTTATTGAAAATGGTTTTAATTTTTAATTGTATCTGTTTAAACATGCTATAAGAAACCTACAGCAAAACACTGCATCAAGATCTGAAAAAAATATAAACATTCATTTTTTCCATTTGGCCCCTTTTGGGCCTCTTGTTTCTAAGAAAACGGTAAATGACATGATATAATTTTTACATGTTTTATATGTATGTTCCTTTTGACTAAACCTATACACCTGCAAGTATGAAAAGTCTATGTTACATAGTTCAAAAGTTATAGCCAATTTTAAAGTTTCGGACAAACAGACCTAGACAGACACACAGACAGATACAGACAGGACAAAAACAATATGCCCCCCGATCCTCGATCTGGGGGCATAAAAATCAAAGGGTCCAAAAACTATTAACAACTGATTTATTTCACCAAAAACATTTAATAACTGACTGAAGATGCCCAAAACACATTAACAGAAAAGGTCCCCCTCATCTGGTTATTAATAAACAGTTTCACACATCTAGTATGTCTTAGTAATGCGCGATATAACAGCATATTTCATCAAATACAAATATCAAAGCTAGGATGTGATGTGATGGCTGATTTTATGGATTAAATCTGAAATGTCACGCAGAAAGCACCTTGACATTTCACTATCGGAAGTGGAACATAATCAATGCATTGGCTGACTCGTTCAGCAAAGCTATGTCGTTTCCGCGAAATACTATGTCGCGGTCACGAGACACTAAGTCAAGGCAACAACATACTAAGTCGTGGCCACGAGGTAGCTATGAGTATGAGCAAACCTCGTTGTTGAAGGCATCATGGTGTATGAGTATCTTGTGGCCACGACTTAGTTTGTCGCGTGAACGCGTTAGTATATGATAATGTGTTTTGAGCATTTTCAATTACTAGTAGTTGTTAAATGTTTTTGGATAAGTAAAGATAGTTAGCCTGTTAATGAAACTCCCCTTGTTTTCGATGGGCATAAGAATTATTTGACTACATTATTCAAAGCAGACTTTTAGACCACAAAAATAAAAGCAACTCAAAAGAATATCATCCGTTTCATTTATCTACGAAAACCTGCCGAAACACACTGGACAGGCGTAGGGGCCAAAATGAATGTGCGTGGCTGTTGCGTACCTTTTTTTTTATACAAAGGAGTTTTCGCGTTATAAGTTTTTCCGATAATTGTTTTTAATTCGTAATAACGAGATAATGATTGCGTAATAACGCGATAATTATTGCGTACAAACGAGATAATTTTCGCGTTATAACGCAAGAAGTTTTGTTTTTCCGAGAAAAATATTTTTAATTCGAAATAACGAGATAATTATTGCGTAATAACGAGATAATTATTGCGTTATAACGAGATAATTATTGCGTAATAACGAGATAACTATTTCGTTCAAAGGAAATAATTATCGCGTTATAACGCAGTAAGTTTTGTTAATAAAAATATTTTTAATTCGAAATAACGAGATAATGTTTTTGTGAGATTTTTTTTCCTAAGAAAAAAAATCTATTGACACTATCCGGCTTTCGTAGCCCACAGAGTATCAGCTAAAATATACAAAATAACGTCCGTTAAAGAATCGTGGTCATGCCGAATCACATTATACATTCATTTATTTATTTATACATTTTATAAATAATAGACATCGTTTCCTGGATATAATACGATCATTACAATATTGTGTTTATTTCTTACATGTATGAGCACATACAAAGGTATATAATCATTTAAAATCGTTTGGTTTCTGATGAAGCATAATACCTTGATTTCACATTTATTTCTGCAGATATTTGCAACACTGGTGTTGAGATATGGATTCATTGGAAATGTTGACATTTTACATGTAACGAGGAGTGGTTATCAAGCCAGTAACTATTTTGAGCCGTTAGAGATAACTGTTTTCACCTTTGAGACACAACAGTTCATAAATTGTTGGTGCGTGATTTTCCTTGCCTCGTGCAAGACAAAAAAGTTCACGTGTAGTTACTGGCAAATATTAAACTGAATTGTGTTTTGCACATTTGTCTATAGTTTTAAAATGTTATCATTGGGGATCATAATTGTATTTAGTTTCCGTGTTATAAAATTGTTGTAATTTTACAAGAAAATGACCAAAAAAATTTAAATAAGTTGAATATGCCGCTTTTTGACATGTATTCCAAATTTTGTGACGTTGCAAAAGGGACACAACTTTTCGAGTAGACAGACCATTAGGACGACATTTCTATGTGAATGTTGGTATATTTAAGAGAGAATACAGTGAAAACTAAAACCGAACACCAGTGAAATCACAAGGCAAGACCATTTCAGACTTCCTCTAGTAAGATTTTATCTCGGATTTTGCAAGGTTCGTCCGACACTAGGATGTCTAAGATTACCTTGCTTTGCACTTCCACTGCTGTTAGATTCTTAATATCTCAACCCACCGATTAGATAAAAAAAATTTATGTAATTACATTATTACGTTATTAACGTCATAGTTAATTGCTAAGACATGACGAATGCCCACTTCTGTCGTCTTGTAAAGAAAATGCGAGATCTAGAAATCTCAGGCACCCTAAGGATTTCAATGGTTCTCTGACTGGGCAAGCCTCGTCAGAAAAAAAATGAAATCTTGCCCTTTGGTGTCTCAATGTTCTAAATTGTATTTAAGAATTGAATGCATCATTTTGAAGTTTTCATTGGGATATGAAAGGGTTGACCGAAGCACATTGTTAATTAAGCGCGGTAGCGCTTCATGTTGAAAATGTGCGCCCGGTCAGCCCTTTCATAGTCCCTATGAAACTTCAAAATAATGCATTCAATTCTTATAATTACATTTTAGACCCGAAATATAAAAAACGAATTTATTTCCAGGGAAGTACATCATGTTCATTGGAATTCTATTTTTACAAATTCATCCGCCACGTGAACACGTGGTCAAATATGTTTCATGGGAATTGCAACTTCACATTGATGTGCCACGTGATCGATGTTCACCTACATTGTATTAAACTGACGGAATTCAAATGAATATTCATGAAATATAATTATTTATCTTTAATATGCTCAGCACTGCACAAGAAAAACGTTTCATTGTCAGTGAATGGTCTAATGACTAAATATGCATGGCGAAATATCTAGATCTGATTCACGTATATATGATACTCGCATTACTGATTGTGGCTTAATCAGAAAATGTCAGCGCTGTTCTTATTTCTTCCTGTCCTTCATCAATAAAAGAGGGTTTCATCAAATTTTGAACTTTCTTAATTTGACGCCTTTTCTGATTCCATGGATATAGCTACCACTTTGCAAAATCCAAGATAAACATGTAAAGAGATAACTTTATAGCGAATAAAATTGTTTCGGTGAAAAAAAAGAATAAGAAGTAGAGGATAAAACGATACTTATACTATAACTAATCCAAGATTCTGATTATCGCAAAATATTCAACGAATGATCGAATAACGCAGTAATTCACGAATGCGTGGAGCGCATTAGTGAATTACAGCGTTTTTCGATCATGAGTTGAATATTTTCGATAATCAGAATCAAGGATTAGTTATAGTTTTTATTATATAGATCTCCACGCATATTTGATGGTTTCGTTAATGATTCATTTCATGAACTACGTTTTAAAGATTAATCCGCTGTGACGTTTACTTAACAACAACGTTGACAACGTCTATTGTGACGTCACTTCCTAGAGTGAAATTATGGAAAATAATTTCACAGTTAATTATCACTTTTCTTTCACTGGGAAATCTCAGTCTTTCACCGCGATCTATATAATAAAAGCTATTAAATAGTGGGAGGCAAAAATGCTGATGTTAAAGCCATTTTGATCTTTAGCAATATACATAATAAATTTGTGTGGACTTGTACAAAAAATTTAGTAGATAAGCAGTTGTGTACCACAAAATGTAGGCGATTCAGATAGAACGTATAAGTTATTGATAAACGGACGGCAATGAGTTGAAATTAGTGACATCTCGATGTTTGTGAATACATTACATACTCTTGTCTAAAGAGTGCATTACATGTAACATAAAATTTAGTCATATTTTCGGAACAATGATTTACATTTTTCCAAAACGTATTGAAAATTGTTTGCCGATTGCCGCAGATGTGATCACCCGTAAATATAACCCAATGAAAAAAAGGCATGATAATAAACTTTTTTTCATTCTTTCTGCATTAGAATTTTTAGAAGAAAAGAACAAAGGCAAGAATCTTGATACAATAATACAAATATTTTAGGCAAAAGGTAAAAATTGCATACAGTTAATTTATTTCACCTCCCCGCTCCGTCTAAATGTAGCTTAATTTGAAAATCAATTGTCAATATCGTATACTTGTACAGTATTGGACATAACAATATGGTGGACAATATTTGTTGAAAACGGGTAGGCATGAAGAAATGATCATTTTCTTTGAGTATACGATGTTCTTTGAATAAAATAAAATAATCTTGTGATAAAGAAGGTCTTGTTCTGTTTATTATCTGTATATGAAATCGCTAGTATGTACATATGAATATTTATTATTTGATGAAACACCATGGTATCTGCAATTTAGTTTGAAGCGTGTATTTTCCTCTTGTCAAATATTTCAAGACTCCGATCGTTGGGAAAAGGGACCTATATTAAATCTTTACACCAAGCTCTGTTCATCTGACCTGATTTGCTTATCTATGTCTCAAATTTACATAAATATTCCAAGTTAAATATTTGTTTATGTGCAGGATTGGAATTGTTACTTTTTTTGCCACAATTGTGCAGGATTTGAGATCGATTTTGGTTCAGAATTGGAATTGATCAGTGATAATCGGAAAACTCCGTTTCTGTTTCCTTTTATTTGCATTTGTGGAATTTCAATATGTTATGTATGATTTTTTTGAATAAACGTAGTTTTTGGTATGTGACAGAGCATGCCAGTCTATAAAAGAAGCATAAGTAGGTTTTAACCCCCCCCCCCCATTAACTACGCGCTAGTACTCCTTTAGTTCAGATAGTAGAGTGATGTTCTGTCGACCAAGGGGCATAATTACATTTCACAATCATGATATTCAAAAACATGAATAAGACAAAAGACAAACGTAAACAATTATAAGAACTCGGGACTGCCGGACTTTGTCCCAAACCGGCACTAGGAAATGCCGGGAGTTAGTATGTTGTCTGTCATGCTTAAGGTCTAGACAATGTCTCAATTTGATGGCTCAAGAATTGGGATGTCAGCATACAAAATAATGCAATGTTTAGCATTACTTTGACCTTTGATCATTATGACCTATTGCATTTGGGCTATATAACCTGGCATAGTATTATTACATTTATTTGATCATACAATTAAACCAGTTCTGAAATATGGGGTACATTAAAATATCCTTCATATAATAACAATTTTATCCCACGTTTGCATTGTGAGAGACTGCACATTAAGTTTCTTAAAAACGTTTGTGGTACGAACAAGAAAGCAACCAATTATGCTATTCTTGGAGAACTAGGGAGGTTTCCTATATATATTGATGCAGTACTTAACTCTATAAAATATTATACACAACTAAGAGACCGAACTTATAACAAACTCGTTGACAAAGCTTTTAAAGAAAACACTTTCTTAGCAGAAAACAACAAAAAATGTTGGATAAATGATATTCATACATTTATAAAAAATGCTGGAATCCCTAGCCCTAAAAATAATGAATTGTATCAAATCATAAAGGAACAATTACGTATGGAATTTAAAGAGAAATGGCGATCTGTTTTATCAGAGAGTGAATCCAAACAATCAGGGAAGCTTCGGACATACGCGTCATTCAAGGTTATTTTTTGGGATGGAAAAATATTTCGAAGTCATAAAAAATCCCCAAATTAGAAAATGTTTTACTCAATTTAGAATCAGTGCTCATTCCCTTTAAATTGAAAAGGGGAGATATAGAAATATAGAAAAAGAAGAACGAAAGTGCACACTATGCAATTGTAATGAAATCGAGGACGAATTCCATCTTCTATTTACATGTCCTCTATATGAAAACAGACGAAGAGAGTTTGTGTGCAGTCTCAACAGCAACCCTAACTATACCAATCTGTCACAGAGGGAAGCATTGGTTTGGCTTATGTCCAATGAAGATAAAGATTTTATAATAAATCTATCAAACTATATTTATGATTGTTTTGAGATGAGAAAAAACAAAATGTACAGTAATTAGTAATAGGAATTAATCTATAACGTTTCTCCCAAAGGGCAACTCCATTTATAATGATATAATTCATTTGTATTCATTTTTTTTTTGTTTGTATTCTAGTCATTATGTCCGTGTTTGTAGATACTGTGTTTGTAGTAATCTTTAGTTTAGATTTTCTCTCTTTATTTGTAAAACTTATTTTGCCTCTCGTGGGCACCAAAATTGGAATAAAGAATTTACTTACTTACTTACTTACTTACCGTGTTGAAAAACCTAGACCTGAAACGTCTTTGAAAGGTTAGCTTGATCAATTAGTCACTTAAATAATGGTTTTACATAATGTCACGTAGATTTTCTAAAGATAGGTAGATGTATTCACTAAAGATAGGTGATTTGTCTCTTTCTAAAAATGAATCAATTATATTGAAAGCATCAAACTTTAAAAATATGATAAGTAACATCTTGTCTACTTTGTTTCCGGAACATTGGTAAGTGCCTGCTTCATGGATCGACGGTATGCTATTTATCTGTATCTGTATATCTGTATGTGTTACAGTGCAGGATCCGTTCGCGGATATAAATGCACTGGAAGGAGAGATACGGTTAGTCCAACAGATGGAGGGCGTTACGGAAGCCATCAACTGTCTTTGCATGCATGATCCTGTCCTCCAGATGGTTCCACTCAACTATTGTTCTTTGAAAACACTCTTGGCTTGTATTAGGTGGAATGGTCGTATGTTTATAATGTCTTGTTTCTCTTATATGTTTGGAGCAACGTGGTCTTAGTACGGCTTTGCCTTCTTCTGCCTTTAATGTCTTGCCTCTTTTGGGTAGTCACTTGGTGCGATTGCAGGCACCAGTCCCTTAACCACTTTATACAACAAAATTAGTCGTTGGTCTTTCCTTCTGTCTGCAAGAGATGGTAGCTCCAGGTCTTTGAGCATACTTGAGATACAGCCCGCTTCAAGACATTTTTGTCGGTTTTGATGAAATGTGCGGCCCTTTTTGTATGCTTTCTAAGCGATCAATGTCTTTGTTTGTGAATTGATCCCAGATGATAGCACCATATTCAGTTATATACACACGGGCAGGGAATTGATTACAAAAGACGGTAATAAAATATTTACCAATGCGAACATGACATGCAAGAGCACAAACCTCATTTACTGCATACAGTGTAATAACTGCAAGGAGATATATATTGGTCAAACTGGAAACGCACTTACACAGCGTATGACCATCCACCGTCAACAAATAAGGGAACCGAGATACAGAAATATTCCACTGAGCAAACATCTCGACGAATGCAGTGGCGGTGGTTTTAAAATATTTCCTTTTTACAAAATGCACAATTCAGAAGACATTTTAAGGGAAATTAAAGAGAAGAACTTTATTAGAAAGTTTAAACCCATTTTAAACAAAAACTAATGATATATCCCTTTATTGTTTATATAATTATTGTAAATTCTAACTCTTTATTGAAAGTATCTCCCCTTCATGCACGTAACGTCACTATAACGTTACTAAGCTACAGTAACTATACTCATGTCTG
>MJUU01064040.1:31401-47589 GCA_002080025.1 Modiolus philippinarum
TATATATATATATATATATATATATATATATATGTGTACTCCACTTAAGATCATCTGTGAAGTTAACTTAGATATGGCATTGTTTTTACTTGTTCCAGTATGTGATTGTCTAACTGGTAAAAATGATTGCCAAAGTTTCTAATACCTTCAGGTCTTCTTGAAGAGCATGGTGATCTGTTTGGGTTTTGATTTGCCGGCAATGTAATGCCATATCTGTACAAAAGCACATTGGCTTATTGGACTATGTTAGCGAACACTTCAAGGGAAAGACCCGATATGACTTCATATACGTGTTGTTATTCGGTCTGATTTTCCAAGCAATATCGAAATGATTGAAGGGAAAGATACGAAAATGTATCGGATCTTTAAAACGTTGGGGAAGGAGGCTTTAGCCGACAGATCTGTGTTCAATGCTGACTATAAAAACTTCCGTAATCAGGGAATAAATAAAAACACTGGAAACCGCAATGTTAAATCCTTTATTTGCTGTAAAACGTATTCATGAGTGTTTGGGTGCAGCTGGTCCTTGATATCTGTAACCTTCTTTTATACATCACTTAATCAAAACTGTCCGTTAGTTTTGACAATCGACCACTGCGAAAATCGTCCATTTCATTACATAGCAAATTATTTATTAGGAAGTTTATATCTCAAAAAAATATACGGAAAATCGTAGCAATGAAGTAAAGCTTTAAGCACATGGGGATGTTTGTCAACTTATTTGTTCCCCCTAACACAGAATTTGGTGCCAAAAAATGCATACAAAAGATCAGAGGGATAGCAGTGAAAAAACTTTTTAAACTCTACGGAAGGTGTCGTAACGGAAAATTCAAGCCCAAAAGTAATGAAATAAATACCGGACAATTACTAGTACCTTTTTGATCGATTGACTCGACATGTTTTCACATTTTAGCAAAATAAAATTCATCGAAAGATAACATGAATTAAAGAATCGTGCAAGTAGTTGTCATATTTGCCCTAGTTCTTGATACAAAATAAGACAAAGTATTGAACAAAAAGTCCAATCCTGAACCAAATTCCATGTCCAATCCTGCACAATTTGTGTAAAAAAGTAACAATTCCAATCCTGCACATGAACAAATATCTTAATTTGGATATTTATTTAAATATGACACATAGATAAGTAAATCTAGTCAGGGTGAAAAGAGCTTGATGTAAAGATTTAATCCATGTCCCTTTTCCCAACAATCAGAGTCTAAGAATATGTAAAAATAGGAAAATACACACTATCATCTGCTTCAAACAAAATTGCAGAGATACCATGATTGTGTTTCATCAAAGAATAAACATTCATAAGTGCCTACTAGCGACGTCATAAACATAATAAGACCTTTTTAATCGCAAGAGTATTTTATTTTATTAAAAGAAAATCGTATATACAAAGAAAATGAGCATTTCTTCATCCTAACCTTTTTGACCAACACTCTCCAGCATCCTGTTTTGTCCAATCCTGCACACGTATAGGACAGAGTTTGTTGTAAATAAAAAATCTACAACATACGTTTGGTTTATTGGAAATATCCTTTGTTCATAGCTGCAATTTTTATCGGACATGCAAATGTGTCATTTCTCACATGCCGAGAGGATGCATTCGTAGTACGAAAAACTTTCCACTGCATCAGTCTCAATACGGGACATTTGAGTTTTGTTCATCCGGAAGAAAAGTTATTATAATACGAAAAAAAAATCAATACAACCAAACGTTGAGAGGGAATCACTGATTAATCAACACTATTGAGCTAAGGGTGATTTATAATTAATATTGGTACTAGAAATGAAGGTGGAATATCTGTTTATTGTAAAAACTTTTATATTAAGGATGGTTTATCAGTTGAGAAAGAGATTGACAAAGAAGTTGTTTTAATAAAGTTGAAAGTTTTTTTTTGAAATTGATAATGATATATTCATTTGTTTTGTCTATATACCACATGAGAATTCAGTATTCTTTATTAATAATGACTGTATTTTTTTTTTAAATAATTGAAGATATTGCTCTTGAATACAATGAAAAGTGTAAATAACTTGATTGCGAAGACTTTAATAGTAGAGTTGGTTTAGTGAACGGTGTTTTAAATTTTGATAATTTAGATAGATACATAGGTAGTGTCTTGCATGATGAAGTCCCCAATATCCCAAAGATGCATTCTATGGATGTAACAGTGAATAGATTTGGTCGCAATCTTATTCAGATGTGCTATAACACAGATTTAACTATTTGTAACCGGTAGACTACATAATGATCGTATTAGAAATTTAACATTTTTTACTTCAAAATGGCAAAGCGTAACTGATTATTTGTTGTCGTCACCGAGTGACTATAATATTCTTAAAGCTTTGAAGTTCTTGGAATAAATGAGTTTTCTTACCATCCCCCCTCGCTTTTCATATATGTTCTTATATTGAAAAGTCGGACAATTTTTGCGAAAATGTGCGAAAATATATTAAGTTGGATATAAATCGTTCTAATGAGTATGTCAAGAAAGTGCGTCAAAGACAAAATGATATGATTGATATATATATCCAGGATAGTATTAGTGCTAAAAATGCTGTGAGAGATATCACTAATATAATATATAACTGTGCTTTTAGTACTTTTGGAAGGGCATGTTTTCCATGTAGTAGGTGACAAAAAAGTTAGTGAAAACAATTGGTTCGATAGTAACTGTAAATTATACAGGAAGGAATTTCACATAGCAAGAAATCGTTTTATGCGTTATCCAAATGGAAATAATAGACATTTATATATTCTTGCAAGAAATGATTATAATAGATGCAAAAGGCGAGCACAATTTCAGTATAAACTTTCTAAAGGAGAAGAAATTAGTAATTTTGCGAAAAAATAATCCCCGTGAATTTTGAACCAAAGTGCGCTCTAAAAGACAAACAAAATGTAAAGCTGAAGCAGACATTATGTATAATCACTTTAAAGATATTTTAGGAGGCGATCCGGATGTATTACCTCAAGAAGTTCGAACACTTATTGACAATTTAAATATTTGTGATATTTATATTGAGGAGTTAGATAATGAATTTTCAGAATCTGAAATTATTAAAGCGATTAAATGTCTAAAGCGTGGAAAGAGCACTAGTATCGATGAAATTAATGGGGAAATGTTGTTAGAAGATCCTGTTTTATTTGCGCCTATTCTGACAGTTTTGTTTAATAAACTATTTCGATATAACGTTTTTCCCAATAATTGGTGTGAAGGTATAGTAGTGCCTGTTCCAAAAAAGGTGATCCGAGTGACCCGAATAATTATCGACCTATTACATTGAATAGTATTTTTTCAACGATTTTTACTTCTGTGTCAGATAAAAGATTGTTGGATTTTTCTGAAGAGAATGATATTCTCATAGCCAATCAATTTTGATTTCGTTCAAGGAAGTCTACAGTGGATGCAATTTTTATTCTGCACGAAATTATTTCATCTACACTAAATCGTAAAGAAAAACTGTATGCAGCGTCTATTGACTTTGTAAAGCGTTTGATCGGGTGGATCGTTGTATATTATGGTATAAACTTTTAAGCAGTGGTATAAGTAGCAAATTTTTGTCTATAATACAGTCATTTACTCTGTTGCTAATCTTAGTGTTAGAACTGATGAATGTATACTTGATTCATTTGTGAAGAACATTGGAGTTAAGCAGGGAGATTCGCTATCTCCTTTATTATTTCTACCGTTTATTAACGACATGGTTGAAGACTTAAGATCCTCTAATGGGGAAAATGGTGAATATTTTACTTTGAATGGAGTACTGTTATACTTACTTTTATTCGCAGACGATACCGTGTTATTTTGGTAAGACACCTGAAAATCTTCAGTTGCTTTTAGATAAACTCTATGTATATTGTGAAATTGGAAAATCGAGGTAAATAAGAATAAAACAGAAATTGTAGTTTTCAAAAATGGTTGGCAACCAGTTCAACATAAATGGTATTATGATAATAAAGAATGGAATATAGTGAACTCTTACGTGTATCTAGGCGTGCTGTTTAACTGTAATGGCAAATTTCGACTTATACAGAAGCGTTTAGCCGATCAAGGAGGAAGCGCTTTGTCCTCGTTACTTAACACTTTGATATCGGTATTTTTACCACCACATAAATAATGTTATATGTTCGATAGTTTAGTTTCAAATATTCTGAATTATGCGTCTTAAGTTTGGGGATTTCATCAAGCAAAAGATGTTGAGTTCGTCCATAATACATTCTGTAGGTTTTTTTTTAAAGTCCCAAGATCTAATTGTTGTTTACTAGGAGACCTTGGTAATCTCCCTAAGTATATTATTAGAAAACAAAGAATATTGAAATATTGGTTTAAAATTATAGTAGATAAACCTGTTCTTGTTTATGATGTTTATAAACTTTTAGTTTAAGATTGTAATAATGGTAAAGAGAACTGGGCAACAAATATTCGAAATTTACTGTTTCAGTTAGGGTTTAATAATTTATGGTATGATCAAGAAAATATAAATGTATCTTTATATGAGATTTTAAGGTTGATTGATCAATTTTATCAAAACTTGCGTACTAATGTACAGAAATCTGATAAGCTTTGTTTATATAAAAATATAAAAACTATTTTGCTTTAGAAGATTATTTGTTACATTATATGAATTTCTCACTGTTTACACAATTAAGGTTTGGTGTACTTAAATTGAAAATTGAAACTGGTCGATATGTAGGAGAGAATCGAATCAGTAGAATTTGTAAGTGTTGGAACATGCAGTGTGTTGAAAATAAATATCACTTCGTTCTAGTATGTCCAGAATATAGACAGATCAGATTGAAATATTTTTCATATTAAACTGTATCGTTTGATTAAGACAAAGTCTAAAAAATTCTTAACCAATATCATGCATTATTTAAGGGAAAGCTGGAAATTAAGATGTCAAATATTGTCTTAAACATAATACATTATTTTTTGCTTATTATGTTTGCTCTCTGCATTTATTATTATTTACGGACATATCATGCCATTACTATATAATATGTTATGCCGTTTATTGTGAATTATATATTGTTGCTATAGCTATATATATTCTGATGCAAAAAAGTTTCTTCAATTCGTATATTTGATCTGTTTGTTGTGCTTCAGATTAATTGTTTTCTATCAATTAGATTTTGGTAAAATAATTGTCATGCAGAAAAAGTTTTGAGTACACTTCAATTTCATGAATAACAAATTTTTTAGGTGGTATATGATTTATGTCAATATTTCAGGAATCCAGTTATCCTTCTAACTGTTATTTGAGGAGACCGTTTCCACCTTCAATTAAACGAGAGTTCCTGTCTCGAAGGTCACGTATTATAGAACTAACTGATCGGAAATTGCAAAAAAGTTAATTTACTGAATGAATATATCCATATGTTCTAGACATTGCATCTCGTGATCTCTTGTTACTGATCATGAAACTAAAATTTTAATTAAAGTTGCAAATTGGATCTTTTTCAGAAGTGCTGTAATTTGAGTACAGAAAAGATTTTACTTTGAAATTCCTTTTTTCTTTTCCTACCTAAATTAAAAAACATTTGTCAAAATAGCCATAAGGGAAATCTGCCATATAATTTATTAATCTGATAATTTGTTTTATTCATTGCCGAAAATAACAAAATGGTCCCTTGTTTATTTGTTTTGATTTTGTTTGTTTCGATTTGTTTGTTTTTTCTTGGTTTATTTGTTTTTGTCTTTTGTTTTTTGTTTTTTGTTTTTTGGGTTTTTTTGGTTTTTTTGTTTTGTTTTTGCTGATTCTCTTTTCTCTATTTGAGTTGCTTTTCTATTTCATTATACTTTCGAATTTTTTGCCTCGGCATTTATTTGCCAATGTATGCATGTAAACTAGTTGCGGTTAATTAAGGTATGCACAAATAAATACCAAAATTACAAGTAGTTCATTTGATATCTGCAGATGAACATTTCGACAACTTATGCCTTTTCAGTGCAGATTGTAATCAGACATTTAGAGACTAATATCGAGTCATCTGAAAGAATTGTCAGAGAACAATAAACGTCAGCTTTGAACTGAGTTTTCCCCAAGAGAGATACACCTTAATTTTACAGAAATTAGTAACTTTAAAAAAGTTACATATACCATTCATTTGTACCAATGTATATGTAAATTGTCTGAAAAAATAAAATTATTTGACGTAGAAATGCAAGGTTATCAGCGACCTAAATGTAGTTTCTGTAGTTTTCTAACGTTTCGTTTGTATTTTTTGTTCAATGGTGACCGTGATTTGAATATAAAATAAAAAATATGAGAGTTGCTTCATCTAATTAGATTTATTTCTTGTATAACGAATTAAAAAAGGTATTTCTTACCGAACGTTGGGAGAATTCCTTGATAACTCTATAGGTCATGATAAGTCAGTGTCAACCAGATACGGCTTTTGAGGAAGTACTCTGAATGCTGAGATAGACGTAGGGAAACACGATAAAATACATTATTGTATAGCAACATAATGTTTCATTAAGAAATCAACCGTAACGTTAGCATACAATAAATTTCCATATTTCACAAGGGGAAATATGACTTTTGTTTCTTGTATAACGAATAAAAAGGTATTTCTTGCCAAACGTTTGGAGAATTCCTTGATAACTCTATAGGTCATTATAAGTCAGTGTCAACCGAGTCAAATATAGTTTCTAATAACTCCTCTTGATTTATCGCCTCTCGATATGAAAAAACATAAAAGTCAAGTAAGCCAGTGGTGTATTACTTGTGGTGTTATACCGTCTACAAAAAGACATTTTGTAAAACCAAAGTAAATAAATAAAGGTATCGTTGTGTAATGTTGTTTCATATTGACATACATTATTATCTGTAGTTGTAGATCCTCAGTAAGTCACATTGACATTCGTCTTGTGCGTCAGGCCAGTATGGCTTACCTCGGATATATAAATATGCCAACATGAAAACATTACGCAATAATACTAAAATATACGCTCTTTTGAAAAATTTTTTTTTTACTGTAACGGATCACGTATCATGCGTTCTTGACCAGTCCAAGCTGCAGAACATGTGAAAATAAACTTGACATTTCTGCACTTAAGTCGTGCGATCATAAATTTGATCTGTGTATTTCAGAGGTAAAAAAGTTTTTATTCTTCAACATCAATTTCATTGCAATTTCATTAAAATGATTGTAGAAAGTTAGATCTCCATGGAAATACTGTTCTGTGTGATATTATTTTTTTACTATTCGTATGTAGAAGAATTAAGTCCACGTTGTTTGTAAAGTCATGATTCGCCCTTAAATAAGCATGTTTTCAATTTATATCATTTTCTGTTCATATGGAACAATGATGCATTTTTTCCTACCATAAAAATAAGCCCATGCAGTATCATCAACTGATGAAGCTGTCCACGCTGTAAACTGTTCCACTGGTAAGGAATTTATGCCAGACTTAACTTCATTTACAGTAGGAACTTGGCAGTATCCCGTTGCCTCTCTCCAATTAACTAAAAACAAAGAAGCAATCATTGAAGAACTTTTTTATGGTATTAGCTGATTTTTTTTTGAAGCCCTGATTTATAAGGTGGTCATGGAGATAACTATGCCGAGTAAGAAAATCACGAATAATTAGTATTAGCTCTTGCCTAGCGCATGTGCTCCATAAGCAGAAAAATTAAAAATGTTAAATCTGCAAAATAAATTGATAATTTAAATTGAAGACGTACATGTACCTTTGTTCGTAAATTCAAGTGCTGAGATGACCATTTTATTCAAATGCAAAGCCCCCAAAAATGTACATATACATGTAGTAGTTTCTGTTGTTTCCCTAATCTGTAGTTCTGGAGGAAATATTGATGGAACCCATTTAAAAAAGATGCGTTATTACCATTAAGGTTAAACCTTACTAAATGACCAATCAGCTCATGGCATAGTCAAAAGTAGTACTTATATATACAAAGCCATGCTAATTTAACTTTGCATAATTTATTGACAATATCCCAGTTCTAAAACGCTCAAGTGATCATGACACGCTTCCAGATTGACAAACATTGAGTCGCCCTAATTACATGTGAAAAATACTGAAGCCTCATTAATGATAACATGTATACCCAAGGATCTTACAGGCAAAATTGATAATTTGCATATCCCAGTTATCCAAATAAGTTGAGACGATAGAAATTTCTTATTACTCTTTAAAATTGTGTCATCGCTTGGATATGATACTTTGAAGACGTGTCACTTCGAGAAAATCATATCGCTGTATAGAGTGAACTTCAGGTAATTAAGAAAATTCACACGCCGCGTATTGAAACTATTTAATGGAATCTGACCTGAAGCCGAAAATTGAGGAAAATAAAATTATTGCCATCAATTGGTGAACATGTCCAGGTTACAGTGATTAAAAATACATTTTGCAGCTAAGATCAACCGGTATCAAATTACAGGCCTATACAGATGAACTACATGTATGTACTATTTTGCAAAATTTAAAGATTTCCCCATATTTCAACACCCTGTCAGATTTTAAGAAAGGTTGAAAGATATGGGTACACTAAATAAGTTAGAAAAAATAAAAAATGCAAGTTACATGTGCATAAAAAGTATGATTTTATAAAGAAAATGATTGAAATTGCTCAAATTGATGTTTTTATATTACGACATATATCGTGAACTCTAGCGTTACAACCTTATATAAAATCCATTTTTTTACGACAATATATATTTTTTTAACTTGAATTTAATTCATTTTTGTAGTAAGCAAACTGAATGAACCTATGTACATAAATCTTAGTGTTTAAAATCTCCAAAGCTTATTCTGAGTGGAATTTCATATTGTCGCAATATGAGATTTTCACAAATTTCACATAGAATTTTTGCAAAAAATTGCAGGTTTATTCATAGTTTCTCATACTTTTCAATTTTTCAAATTTTATAAAATTTTGTTTAGAAGAGAGGCGTATCTTCCCCATGCATAGCTCTGTCCTTAGCTGAATTTGTCTTTTCTATTTAGATCCAACTGGTTATTTGTTCTCTATCAGCTTTTACTCGTATCTCGGTTTTTCGACTTCCAAATGTTTAAATTTGATCTTCACCGAAGAGACATAAGTTGTCGAAATGCGCATATGCAGAAACTAAGTTAACAGTACCTTTCGTATTTTGTTACATGTTACCATTGGGCAGATGCCTCTGCTGGTGGACTGTTCGTTCCCGAGGATACTCACCAACCCAGTTGTCAATACTTTGGTGCTGACCCGAAAACCGATTTATTTTGAAACTTGCAATAACTAAATTTTATAAACTTTTGTTTTAAACTGAGGAGTATCTCCCTCATGCATAGCTCTGTCCGTAGCTGAATATGGTTCTTCTATTTAGATCCTATTGATTATCTGTTCTCTATCAGCTTTTAATCGTATTTCATTTTTTTTAATTCCAGATGTTTTGATTTGATCTGCACTGAAGAGACACAAGTTGTCAAAATGCGCATATGCAGAAACTAAATCAACAGTAACTTCAGTATTTTGTTATTTTTTTATAACAATGATACCTTGCATTGCATAATGAATAAGACTAGTAAGCTTCAATAAGAACTTCAGTAGCTGGAGGCTTAAATACCGGGTTGCAAAGTTTAAGTTTATACTCTTCATTAATTGAACCTTTTGACCATAAAACGGGATTTATAGTAAAAAAGTTCAGTTGCTTTACTTTATTTTAAACTAATTTTATAGCCAAAACACAAATGGATTGAACACATAAGTTATTTCAACTTACGATGTTCTGTCCATACTATATACTAATACAAATCTACAAAATGACAACAGGATTATACCATATGTATAAATACAATTTAACATTTTTTACATAATTCATTACATTTGAAAGCAGAGAAAGATAGCGAGAGAGAAAAAAAATTAACAATAAACATGTGCACGAATAATATCATGTAGAATAAAGAAGTGGTTGTCTGAAAAACGTTTTGAGTGGTGGATAAAATTTTGAACCTGTCTGAAAATAATGGATTTTGTATTGTTTCATCTGAACCAAACAACAGATATTTAATATTGGGTGAGACAAAGGGCCTTAACGAATTGATATACCGATTCCTAATAGATAGGGCATTCTAGAAAAAAAGTGGATTGCGTCTTCTAACGGACAACCACAATCGCAACCGGAATCATTTATTAGATTAACTCTTAATAAATCTGCCTTAAGTGGACTGCAACGGTGACACAATTTCGTATGTAGAATGTTTGTTTTCCGATTTCGAATTGAATAATATTAAGGGAAAATAAATTCATCTCTCTTTAAATTTCGCTTAAAACTTGTAAAGGTTCTTTTTAATAAAAAAGTATAATTGTTTTTGCGTTTTCTATATAGTTTTGTGTTTACATATGTTAATCAAATATGCAATCTCAGTTTATGACCAACATCAGCAAAGACCCATCTAAACAACAATTATTTGAAAAGTTTAACAACACTTTCCGATATTTGGATGATATTTTAACTTTAAATAATGACGACTTCAATACGTATTATAAAGACATCTACCCTAAAAAACTTACTTTGAACAAAGCCAATTTTGATAATCATCATAGTCCGTTCTTAGACATCAATTTTGATATATAACGAATGGTAAATTAGATACTAAAATTGACGATAAAAGGGACGATTTTTCTTTTCCCATAGTTAATTATCCATTTCTGGATGGTGATGTTCCATTAGCGCCATCATATGGTGTTTACATATCTCAACTTGTTCGATTTGCTCGAGTATGTTATAACGTTTGCGATTTTAATGAACGGAATCTTTTCATAACTGAAAAACTATTACATCAAGGTTTTCGTTATCATAAACTAGTTAAAACCTTTACTAAATTTTATCATCGATATAGAGACTTAGTTCGTAAATACAATGCAACCTGTAAACATCTTATCAAGGCTGGCATTTCACACCCCTTATTTTATGGTAATGTTTTACATAAAAGTAAAAAATACTTACACTCGCCTAACAAACTTATAAAACCTTTAAATCGTCTAATTCATAAGGGTTATAATTACGGTATTGTCGTCAATTCATTACGTATGGCCTTCTTTGGTATTAACATTGATTTTTTGATAGGGTCTTTGCATTTTAACTAAACACATTCTAAATTTCTAAAATCAGTATTGCATGGACACGGGTTATGTATTCCGGTATATACATGAAATCATTATGCTAAACTCCTCACAGGAAGGGATCTTGATGGAAGCTGTATACTGAGGGTACATAACTTAATTTGTCAGTTGGTAATGGGTCTGGAGCTGGCATGTCAGTTAACTGCTAGTAGTCTCTTGTGATTTCATGTTTATGTCCGTATATTTAGTTCTTTCAGTTTCATTTTTCACAGTTGACTCAGTCCTGTTGCCAAGTGAATTTTACTGTTGTTACGATCGTTTTTTTTATTTATCACATTGGCTATAGGGGGAAGGTTTGGGCCCCATAAAACTAGTTTAACCCCGCCGCAGCAGGTTTGCGCCTGTCCTAAGTCAGGAAATTTATTAAGCCTTTGTGTGTCTTGTCTGTTTTCTAGTTAGTTCACTTTATGTCTATCGGAGTCTAGGAAGATGCTTATTTCGCTGAACTTGATTACTCTTTTATTTAGGGGTCAACTCCGACCTACCGTTGGATGTGGGGTGTCCTCACCGTTCATTGAAGATCTTATGGTGGCTTTGAGTTGTTATTGCTCCCCATAGGGTCGTTGTCTCTTTGACACATTCCCCGTTTCCCTTCTTTTTCTTAGTTCATAAATACAATGCAACCTGTAAACATCTAATCAAGGCTGGTATTTTACATCCCTTATTTTACGGTAATGTTTTACATAAGAGTAAAAAATACTTAAACTCGCCTAACAAACTAAATCGTCTAATTCATAAGGGTTATAATTACGGTATTGTCGTCAAGTCATTACGTATGGCCTTCTTTGGTATTAACAATGATTTTTTCATAGGGTCTTTGCATTTTAACTAAACGCATTCTAAATTTCTAAAATCTGTATTGCATGGACACGGGTTATGTATTCCGGTATATGTATGAAATCATTATGCTAAACTGCTCACAGGAAGGGATCTTGGTGGAAGCTGTATACTGAGGGTACATGACTTACTTGTTACAGTTGGTAATGGGTCTGGAGCTGGCATGTCAGTTAACTGCTAGCAGTCTCTTGTGATTACATGTACATGTCCGTATATTTAGTTCTTTGAGTTTCATTTTTCACAATTGACTCAGCCCTGTTGCCACTGAATTTTACTGTTGTTACGATTGTTATTTGATTTATCACATTGGCTGTAGGGGGAAGGTTTGGGCCCAATAAAACTAGTTTAACCCCACCGCAGCAGGTTTGCGCCTGTCCTACGTCAGGAAAATTATTAAGCCTTTGTGTGTCTTTTCTGTTTATGTATTCTGGTATATGTATGAATTCATTATGCTAAACTCCTCACGGGAAGGGATCTTGGTGGAAGCTGTATACTGAGGGTACTTAATTTTATGAATTGTCATTTTGTAATGGGTCTGGAGCTAGCATGTCAGTTAATTGTCTTTTGTGATTTCATGTTTATGTCCGTATATTTAGTTCTTTCAGTTTATTTATTTATTTATTTATTTATTTATTTATTATTATTTTTTTATAATTGACTCAGTCCTGTTGCTTACTGAATTTTACTGTTTTTACTATTGTTTTTTCTATTTATCACATTGGCTAGGGGGAAGGTTTGGGCCAAATAAAACTAGTTTAACCCCGCCGCAGCAGGTTTGCGCCTGTCCTAAGTCAGGAAATCTATTAAGCCTTTGTGTGTCATGTCTTTTTTCTAGTTCGTTTACTTTATGTCTATAGGAGTCTAGGATGATGTTTATTTCGCTGAACTTGATTACTCTTTATTCAGGGGCCGACTCCGACCTGCCGTTGGGTGTGGGGTTTTCTCACCGTTCATTGAAGATCTTATGGTGGCTTTGAGTTGTTATTACTCCCCTTTGGGTCGTTGTTTCTTCGACACATTTCCCGTTTCCCTACTTTTTTCTATTCTCTTCAACTGCAGTATAAATTAGTGATAGCCATCTGTATACGGCATTTCTGGAAAAAGAAACTCCTCCTAGAGGTCTTATAACGCTGAATGTAATTAAGAATATTTGCGTTCTACAATATTAAATAGTATTTTGGGTGAGCGTGTTCTGTCTTTACACTTTCAGTGGATTGGATATAGATTACATGTACAATGTATATATACGTAGTTGTACCTATACCACCAGGAGTTCCAGTATAGTGGGGGCAAGGCCATTTATGACAATCATCAGCTGTTAAATAAAACATATAATATACCTAAATACCAAACTTCCTGTAAACTTACCCAATTTCTTGACGAGATTCAGTCTTGCCGATATTCCAGCAATAGAAACTATTATTACAGGAAGCAACATTATGATAACACTAGGATAAACACATGATAAAAGCTATACTTGTAGCTATTATGTAACGAGGAAGTTATTTGAACTCAAATTCAAAAACACAAGAACAATTAATTGCAGATCAGTTATTTAGTGACACAGGAAATGTGCTATTGTGTAAACTGAAAATAAATTAAAAAAACTAAGAGTTCGTTCTTTATTACAATTGAAAACAAGACGATGAGGGTAGCACACTATCAAACTGATATGGAAGATGGTACATGTGAATATTCAGTAATAAGCAAACGCTACGCTACACACGAGGTCATTAAGTCTTGAAAGAGTGAAATGTTCACATCCTAGTATAGATAAAACATTTTAATCGCAGACGTAAAATCACATGCAACTTGGTTGTAACAAATAAGGCGATTATAATCAACATTTCAATAGCAATGTCCAATTAGCATTTCATTAACAATATCCAATCAGCATTTCATTAACAATATCCAGTGATGATCTGTAACAAAGCAAGAAATGAATCTATAAAAAAAGAGGGGTTAGAGGGATTTTATTAATACTGTGAATCAACGACCATCTGATATAGCAATCTAAATATTAAGAATGCTAGTTAATGTGTTCATAAACTTTAAGGGAGAACTGAGTGCTCAGAGAAAAAGAAAAAAAATGATATAGCGACTAACCAAGCGAGGAAAATATCAAAACCAAGTAAGAACAATTTAGTTTTTCATGTAAAATAATACCACGATTTATGATGATCGATAATACCTTCACTTCAAATGTAAAAATATGACATTTACTCCATATCCTTTCGTAAAATATGTACACATTTTTACTTTTTACATTAAACTTCAAATAAATGAACAATCTTTACAAATATGTCGACAAATTACCGGACATCTTGTTTACTACCCAAAACTTATCGTATTTTCACCGTTGTTTCAGAGACGATTTGTATTCAGTTCCTATTTAATGACAGAAAGTTCCATTTTAATTTTTACTCATAACTTTGCGTAGTTTTTGAACAGTGAAAAAAACAAAAATCATGCGGTGTACGGTGAATTGCCTACTTGTTTATTTTTTGTGTACGGCGTACTGACATTCCGGTGTACTGCGAATTGATTTTATATTGTCGAGATTATGAATCGCTTTACCATAGTTTTGAGAATTATCTATACTAGAGCATATCATCTTATATAGCCTTGCCCTTGGTAAAAGAATAGCGAAAGCTGATGCATCACTTAAAGCCAATTTTACTGTGATTAACCGATATTTAAGTGCATTTATATCAATTATATAAAATATTATGTTCAAGAAAAGGTTGAGATTGTAAAAGGGATGTGTTAACTATACACCACTTTTCATCGACGGATTCAGCCTTTGATTCTGAAAAGGGGTTACATGCTAATCTTTTTAGCTCACCTGACCCTGATTACTTGGCGTCTGTCGTCCGTCCGTTAACTTTTCACATATGCATCTTCTCCTCTGATACCACTGAAGCAAATGCTACCAAACTTTCCAGGAATGAAGTATGGAAGGTCCTTAACAAAGATTGCCTATTTCATTTTGATCCGACAAAAAACATGGCCACCAGCGCGGAACTTAGGTTAAACATTGGACCCTATGGGAAAAATCTCATTTTCATCTTCTCCTCTGAAACCACTGAAGCAAATTCAACCAAACTTTTTAATACAGGAATGATGTATTAAGTGTCCTAAACAAAGATTGCTCATTTCGTTCTGTTCCGATAAAAAAAACATGGCCACCAGCGCAGAACTTAAGTTTAACATTGGACCCTATGGGGAAAATCACATTTTTATCTCCACTGAAACCACTGAAGCAAATTCAACCAAACTTTCATGAATGATGTTCTTCTGAAAGCCCTGAACAAAGATTGCTCATTTCATTCTGATATGTTAAAAGATGGGACACTGTGGATATATTTATACCCCCGCAAACAAAATTTCGGGGGGTATATTGGAATCACCCTGTCTGTCCATTCATGTATCTTGTCAGAGCATGTTCACCTAGATGGCAGCTTTGATTTTGATGAAATGTTACACAGTTGGAGTACATCACCTGAAGATGTGCATGAAGTGATATGGTTGCTGTCGAAAATTTTGAAGGGAAGATAATTCGTCCTTGAATACTTATGGCAAAAGGGGGATAAACCTTGTCAGCACATGTGGTCTTAAACGGATGCTTGGATTTTGATGAAATGTTTGGCAGTTGTAGTACAACACCTGAAGATGTGCATGAAGTAATATGATTGCTGGGCGAAATTTGGAAGCGGAGATAATTTGTCTTCAAATATTTTCTTGATAAAGGGGGACGAACCTTGTCAGTGCATGTCTTCTTAAACGAGTACTTGGATTTTTAAGAAATCTTACACGTTTGTAGTATTCCACCTGAGGATGTGCTTGAAGTACTATGGTTGCTTCTCAAAATTTTGAGGGGGGAAATTGTCTTTTGACATTTTCTGGAAAAAAAACGGGAAGGTATATCATTGTGTCCATATTTGTTTCGTGTCCATATTTGTCCTGTGTCCAAAACAGTATTGTGTCCACATACACTTAAATTTACTCTTGCCATATTGATTCAGGGTTCAATTAGCGGGGGTATATGTGGCTGCCATTCGGCGACGGCTATAGTTTATCATTGAAGCATATTGGAAAATCATTATTTTCATCATCTTCTCTGAAACTATTGAAGCAAATTTAACTAAACTGTATAGGAATGATGTATAGAAGGTCCTTTGCAATTATTACTCATTTCAA